>JAGVVM010021365.1:0-33335 GCA_019149425.1 Psidium friedrichsthalianum | reverse complement strand
TTCACCTAGCAATGGCAAGCTTGCCTATGGCCCGTCGCCGAATCCGGCGATTGGTTGGAGGAAGTGGGAAAAAAAAAATAGAAAGAAAATGATAAATAAATAAATCTAATATTGTTAAAAAATTTCAGTTAGCGTTGCTCATTCCATGTCAATGATTTCCGGCCAAAATTAGCCAAAAAGACTGAAATTAGCACAAATCCAACAAGATTTAGGACTAAATTGCAAAAAAAAAAGAAAGATTTAGTGCTTGATTGGAATAATTATAATAATTTTAAGTATTTTTTGGAAACTATTCCGAAAAAATTGGTCAAAAAGTTTTCAACATATTGCACTTTTGCCGGTTTAGTCCTAAATCATTCAATTTTACTAATAGAGTCCTAAGCCTTCCAACATTTTGCCAATTGATCAATTTGGCCAATGTTGGCAGAAATCACTAATATGGACGCTGGCCATCTTAAGAGGCATGGCCAGCTTGACGTGGTCAAACTTTAAGAATTAGTTTCATGTTTTTCTTTGTTTTTTCTCTATGCTGGCGAGGGTCAACTGCGACCCTCACCGGTCGCAAAGGCCTTGGGCGAGGTCGCGATACCCCTATGCGAGGGCTTCATGGCCCAGCCAGCCGCGGGCAAAGCCTTTGCGACATGAAATAATAGAAAATAAAATAAAAATGAAAATTCAATAGATGAATAAAAAAAATTACAAAAAGATAATTTTTTTATTTATCTATTGATATTACAAAAAGATATTACTAAAAAATTATCTATGTGAGTGCCAACCATGCCATATAGGACAGATGCGTCCACATCAGTGATTTTAGGCCAAAATGAGTTACCTAACTATTAAAGTGAGTCATAAATAAGTTTCAAAACTTTTTAATTTTCTGATGTTTTATAATTTTTTTCCTTTTTTTGTTTTCTTCTACGAATCTAGCTAGTCATCTGTCATCGCCGCTAGTCATCGAGCTCAAGATACAACCTCTACCAAACGCCGCCCCCACTAGATGCTAGGCTTTGCCAAACTTGGCACAAAAGCTAGTCGCCAGTTGTTGCCGACGGAGGAACAAGGAAACTCTGCGATTTTCTAAAAAAAAGAAAAATAATAAATACAAAAAATAATAGAAACTTATACCAAACAATTTTTTCAAAATTTCATTAAATATAAAAATATTTTATCAATATGCATCGGGGTCCATATGGATCGCTAGACTTGTAGAAATGGGTCAATATGTGTCGGACTATTTTCGACTCGACCCACCCATTTGACAGGTCTATTGGGAGGTTTTAGTTGGCAAATATAGACCGTTGACGAAACCCTAAACAATTGCCAACAATAGAAACAAAGGAAATTACTAAGTCCTAAGACATGAAAGTCAATAAAGAAGCTCAATTTGATCAACAAGAAGGCCATGATAAGGCAACATTTGTTTCACAAAATATGTTTTTCTGGAAAATATTTCCCCTAATTTTTGGTGTTTGGTGGACCGAAAATATGTGGTCAAAGAAAATATTTCCGATCAATGGAAAAGATTTTCTAAAAATGTGAAAAATGATTTCTATTTGTGAAAGCAAGGAAATCATTTTCCAAACTTTCTTTCTGGAGTTCATGCCCTCTCCCTCTCATGTTGCCCTCACGTCTTCTCTCCAGTTACCCTCCTCACGTAGCCTCTCCTCCTTCATCTAGAGCAGCTCGTTTTCCTCCATCTTTCTCATGCAACCAATAGAGCTGCTCCTCCTCGTGCTACTACTCGCACCTACCCCCACATCGTCAGCCTCTTCGGATCATCACCATTGTCTCCGTCATCACCTCATTCATCTACCTCCTCAGCTTCTCAGCAAGCTCGATGCCTTGCCGGAGGTCGGAGAGTCTCAAAGAACTCAAAGCCTCACAAATCGCGGTGAACACACCAGATCTAGAGTTCCAGGCCTTGCAAGTCAGCGGTGATTGACTCACCAGATCTAGAGCTCGAGGCCTACGAGTCGACGAAGAGCGACTCACCAAATCTATCGAGCTCGTGGCCTCGTAAGTCAGAGAAGAGTGACTCAACAGATAGGCGAGCTTTGAGCTCACCTGTGGCCGGTCTCTGATCATTTCTAGCCAAATAATATGGAAAAAGCAAAAAACATAAAGAAAAAAATTAAATTTTGATTTTTTTCAAATAAAAAAGAAAATAAAAATTAAAAAAGAAAAGGAAAAAGGAAAATATAAAATTATGGAAAGGAGTGCACAAAGGAAATTCTATTCCATACCAAACAGTGAAAAATGTTTTCCAGTTAGTTTTCAAGTTACAGGCGAACACCGGAAAAATATGGACATTTTCGAGAAAATTACTTTCTGGAAAACATTTTATAAAAATTCCATATTTTGACGAAATAAATGGAGCATAAAAACTAATCACGACGACTTGAATATCAGGTAATTGCCCTAGTAAAGAGTTTGATAATTTCAATGCTTAGGTTAATTAATATGGCTATAAAGAAGTATGACCAAACACGGTCCTGTTATTGGAGAGCCGTAGATCACAGAAGCCAGTGACTATAAAGGCGAAAGCATAGGTTGTTGCGACCGTTAGGAAGTGGAGCGACAAGCTACAGCTGTCGATGTTTGAGAAGTAATGGCTGTCGAAATGATGGGTTGCTTAGTAACTTCTTTGCTGAATTCTAAAAGTCACGTAAATGTGCTTTCTTTTGTTGTAATCGTTGTTAACTCCAGGCAGTAGTACAAGTAGTTGAATCGTAGTTTGTAGCAAAAACCTACCAATCAGTTGCTCAAGTTTTTCTTCACATAATCGTTTCGTTTCAGTACCATTTTACATGGCTGGTCACGGCTACCTCTAGTCTTAATACTTTTAATTTTCTTGTCAATTCACATTTCCTATTTAAGAGTTAACGTAGGACCATTCACATCATTTGTCGACTTATATGTCAATCCACATTCGAAAAGATTTTTTGTTGGTAATTTTTTTGGCCAATAAAATCATCTCTCTCAAATGCGGACAAAAGAGAATTTTTATACCATGATGCATGTGAGTTATTGAGAAGAATGAACTTCACTTTTCTCAACAACATTCTCTTATGCATTAAATACAAAAATAAAATTTATCCATTTGTGGACAATATTGGCCTCTCCGACATGTTTGCTCTAGATCCGCCCTAAGTTCTTCTTTATTCGTCAAAATGATTGCAAAAACGTGTAAGTCTATTGGTAAGTAGTTTACTCATTCAAGCAGCTCAGAGGAATCTGCCATTTTATTAGACAAATTTAATGGATGAATCTCTACATATTTATTATTGTTATTGAAGTGAATTATGTCACAAACTTTTGTAGTCCCATCCTTCCAACCCATTTTTCTTCGTTCCATTATTTTATCTTTTATATGGTACATCAAAAAAGTTTGTGTCCCTTACCTACCTACCAACTGAATCTATGATAAATAGGTTTCAATCATTTCCCTGCTACTTTTGACTTACCGCAAGATTCTCAAGCTAGTCCATATCTATAGTGAGATCCCATCATGGAATTTTCTTTTTCATGACACACACACACACATATATATATATGAGATTAATTTAATTGACACATGAGAATATATACTTAAAGGTTTCAGGTCTAACAAAGATCACATGCCTATCACATGATCACTAGTTCAATTCTTCGTGCAAACTTCTAAATAACTTATATTGCATTGCCCAACTACCGCATACTTCATGTGGAGAAGTTTTCGGAATGCCAACATTTTGGTGAGGGTGTAGTGATAGCACACGGACCTCGGATCTCCAGATGATCCATAGTGTGGAGTCTTTATTGGTCAAATTGAACAATTCATAGTGAGCGTGATACTCTTATGGCAAAGGCTAAAGTTGTCGTTAGCGCTAATCGACCCTCTCAATCCTACTATTTATTCATAAAAGAAAGTGTGTGAGAAGATAGGACAACCGATTCATATCGTTCATGTGCATTAGCTAGCTATGACACACCCCAAGTAGAGAGATTTTGTGACTGCTGGCATCTTGATGGGGTTCTAGTGGGTGCGTGCAAACCTTACTTTTTTTGTCTTTTTTTTTTTTCGATTTTCATGTGGAGACCTAGGAAGTACCGACACTCTTTGAGGGTCTTCGTGTCATGTTATATCGTGTTGGACACTCTTCGACACTTCGATACTCTTAACACTCTTCGACATGCAATTAACAAGTGGTCAGCACTCCAGACATGCCATCGACATGCAAGTTCAGTATCTCTAGTTCTAAAAATTTTCGCTACCACTATTCTTGGAGATTGTTCGCTAGCCTTGTTTGCTATCCATTACACTATAAAAGCAAGCCGCCATAAGCATTGTGTTAGCTAGAAGATCGATTTATTAAGGCCGACCTGACTCGTATTTAGTGATACGGGTGCATTTTTATTTTTTACTAATTTTCACCTTTCTTTTATTTAGATATGTTCACTGGAAGTCCTAAAACTTAATATAAATATGCAATTGAGTCTTCAACATTACAAAAGGTGTAATCGAGTCCTAAAACTTATCAAATTCATGCAATCGAGCTATTCCATTAACTTCGTTAAATTTAGCAAAAAGAAAATGCTGACATGGTATTTTTTTTATTCATTTCTCTCTCCTACATGGCATAGAGATCAAATGAAGAGGTCTGCCTGTGCAAAAACTATTGGAAATATGGGAATATGGATGAATGGAAAATTGACTTTCAAAGAGCACTTTTGAGTTGAAAGTGGGAAGTGAAAAGACACTAGTCCCACATAGAAAAGAAGAAAGCCTTTGAATGCTTTATATGGAGTTACACTCTTTCTGAAGAGTAACTTCATATCATAAGCACTATGCCTCGCGCGCAGGCACAGGGGGGTGCAAATCCCGGCCCGACAAGCTGAAATTTGGGCGCGAGCGCACAACCTGTGTGCACGAATGCAGGACCGAAAAGTGGGCCTCGCGACAGGCCCAATTTTGCTTTGCTTTCTACCTTAATTTATTAAATCCCATAACGGCGAGTAACGGATAGCTGTTACGAAAGATTAATTCTACTGTTTGTAACGGCGAGTAACGGCTGATGAATTCCTTATTCCCGAAACGCCCCCTTACTCTATAAATAGAGGGCTTCCCTTCGAAAGCACCATAAGCTCGAAAATCTCTTTCCCTCCTTTGCGTTCAGTACTAATTTTCCCGAAATTCGTCCTTTTTTCTCCCGAGTTCTTCCCGATAGTGTTCGGCGCTCTGTTTGTTCCGGTTCGCTGAGAGCTTTGAAGTGTTGTGCTCGCTTCTCTGCTGACGCCCGTTGTATCCTGGGAGGCAGACGTTCGTGGTACCTCAAGTGCGTACTGGAAAGGACGAATCTGCTTTAAGGAAACTGTGTAGAACACAGGCCTCGGTGCTCTTTTGTATCGCTTTATTTTATTTTATTATTTCTTTTATTCTGTGTTTGTAATCCCTTTCCTTTTATTTTATATCTTGTATTAGTATACTAAGGCCATTTTGAATTGTCACAACAATCTTAAAGCAGATCGATTGTATTTCGACTACCATCCGATTCGAAATAGCTACTAGAAAAGAAGTGCTTGATGTGGTGCTGACAACATTGGCCAAACCTCTGCCCCTGCTGTCGCCCAATCCTCTGCCTCTCTGCCCCTGCTGCGGTTTCTGTCCACCATGGCGAGAAACCCGAAAAATTCGACGGATCGAATTTTAAAAGGTGGCAGCAAAAGATATTGTTCTATTTAACAACATTGAATCTTGCGAGATTCTTGACTGAGGAAGCTCCTAAGCTATCCGATGGAGAAACGGACAAACAAGTCTTCAATGCTGTTGAAGCTTGGAAACACTCCGATTTCCTGTGCAGGAATTATGTCATGAATGGTACATGACTCATTGTACAAGGTTTATTGTACGATAAAGAGGGCAAAGGAGTTGTGGGAATCCTTGGACCGAAAATATAAAACAGAGGATGTCGGAGCAAAGAAATTTGTTGTCGGTCGATTCCTTGACTATAAGATGGTGGATTCCAAGACTGTGATCAGTCAAGTGCAAGAAATCCAAGTAATCTTGCATGAGATTCAGGCTGAAGGAATGGTCTTGAGTGAAACCTTCCAAGTGGCTGCTATCATTGAGAAGCTACCTCCTGGGTGGAAGGATTTCAAGAACTACCTCAAGCACAAGCGAAAGGAAATGAATCTAGAAGAACTATTGTTAGACTTCGAATTGAAGAAGATAACAAAGGTTCTGAACGGAAAAGGTTCAATCCTTCTGTGGCTAAGGCAAATGTTGTGGAGCATAGGCAAGGCCACAAGAACAAGAAGATTGTTAAGCCAAGGTTGGGACCAAAAGGAGGAGTTTCAAAGAGCAAGTTTCAAGGAAAATGCTTTAACTGTGGCAAGATGGGTCATAGATCGTGGATTGCAGACTTCTGAAGAAGAAGAATTATGAGACAAATACGGTGAATACCATCACTCAAAACATGTCTGACATAAACCTCTCTGCAATGTTTCTGAAGTGAACATGGTTGGGTCGAATCCGAAGGAATGGTGGATTGACACTGGTGCCACTAGGCACGTTTGCTCGAATAAAGATTTGTTTTCAACTTTCGAACCAATGAATGGGGAGAAAGTTTTCATGGGGAACTCTGCCTCTTCTGCTGTTGAAGGCCAGGGAAGGTGGTGCTGAAAATGACATTTGGAAAGGAACTGACTCTGAACAATGTCCTCTATGTGCCAGAAATCCGAAAGAACCTGGTCTCGGGTCTCTGTTAAACAAACATGGATTTCGTATGGTGATCGAGTCAGACAAAGTGATTTTGTCCAAATTTGGAATGTATGTGGGAAGGGGATATGTAACTGATGGGCTTTTTAAGCTCAATGTAATGACAGTTATCAATAAAGATAATAAGTCTTCTGTTTACTTGCTTGAGTCTTCCAATCTATGGCGTGGTAGATTAGGACATGTTAATTATGATACTTTGCGTAGATTAATTAACTTGGAACATATTCCCTCATTTCAAATTGATTCAAAACACAAATGCGAAATTTGTGTTGAGGCAAAACTAACGAGATCATCGTTTCAAACAGTTGAAAGAAACACCGAACCCCTTGAATTAATTCATAGTGATGTTTGTGATTTAAAATTCATACAAACAAGAGATGGTAATAAATATTTTATTACCTTTATCGATGATAGCACTAAATACTGCTATGTGTATTTGCTTAAAAGCAAAAGTGAAGCCTTAGAGAAATTTGTTCTCTATAAAAATGAAGTTGAAAATCAATTCAATACGAAAATAAAAAGATTGAGAAGTAATAGAGGCGGCGAGTATGAAGAACCAATTGGTGAATTATGTGCACAACACGGAATTATACATGAAGTAACTGCTCCTTACTCACCTCAATCAAATGGTGTAGCTGAACGTAAAAATCATACATTGAAAGAAATGATGAACGCGATGTTACTAAGTTCAGGTTTGCCTCAAAATATGTGGGGTGAAGCCATTTTGTCAAGTAATTACCTTTTAAATAAGGTACCTCGAAAGAAAGAGGTTAGAACCCCTTATGAGTTATGAAAAGGTAGGAAACCATCATACAAATACTTACGAGTGTGGGGGTATCTTGCAAAAGTGGCTGTTCCAACACCAAAGAAAACGAAGATAGGTCCTAAAACAGTGGACTGTATCTTTATAGGCTATGCACATAACAGTAATGCATATCGTTTTCTTGTACACGAATAAAAAAATTCCATATATACACAAGAATACGATCATGGAATCTAGAAATGCATCATTCTTCGAAGATGTTTTTCCGTATAAATCCATTGATGAATCAAGTTCGTCTAAACGAATGATTGAAACTATGAATGATGAAAGTCATGATTCAGATCATGAGCTAGAACCAAGATGTAGCAAAAGAGCAAGAGTGGAAAAATCATTTGGAAGTGATTTTCTAACTTATTTGTTACAAAAGGAACCATTGAATTATACAGAAGCTGTAAATTCATCTGAGGGACTTCTTTGGAAAGAAGCAATAAAAAGTGAAGTTGATTATATTTTGCAGAATCACACTTGGGAGCTAGTGGACCCCCCTCCTGGTTGTAAACCTTTGGGGTTGAAATGGATTTTTAAAAGGAAAATGAAAGCAGATGGCTCCATTGATAAGTATAAAGCCAGACTTGTAACAAAGGATACAGACAATCAGAAGGCTTAGATTACTTTGATACTTATTCTCCTGTAACGAGAATCAATTCCATTAGGATGATACTTGCAATTGTGGCATTGCAAAAACTAGAAGTACATCAAATGGATGTAAAAACAGCGTTCCTAAATGGTGATTTGGATGAAGAAATCTACATGGAACAACCTAAGGGTTTTGTAGTCTCAGGACAAGAAAAGAAAGTCTGTAAATTGGTGAAATCATTGTATGACCTAAAAAAGCGCCAAAACAGTGGCATGAAAAGTTTGATAATGCAATGATTACCAATGGTTTCAAGATCAATGAATGCGATAAATGTGTCTACATAATGTAGACACATTTATCGCATTCATTGATCTTGAAACCATTGGTAATCATTGCATTATCAAACTTTTCATGCCACTGTTTTGGCGCTTTTTAGGTCATACAATGATTTCACCAATTTACAGACTTTCTTTTCTTGTCCTGAGACTACAAAACCCTTAGGTTGTTCCATGTAGATTTCTTCATCCAAATCACCATTTAGGAACGCTGTTTTTTACATCCATTTGATGTACTTCTAGTTTTTGCAATGCCACAATTGCAAGTATCATCCTAATGGAATTGATTCTCGTTACAGGAGAATAAGTATCAAAGTAATCTAAGCCTTCTGATTGTCTGTATCCTTTGATTACAAGTCTGGCTTTATACTTATCAATGGAGCCATCTGCTTTCATTTTCCTTTTAAAAATCCATTTCAACCCCAAAGTTTACAACCAGGAGGGGGGTCCACTAGCTCCCAGTGTGATTCTGCAAAATATAATCAACTTCACTTTTTATTGCTTCTTTCCAAAGAAGTCCCTCAGATGAATTTACAGCTTCTGTATAATTCAATGGTTCCTTTTGTAACAAATAAGTTAGAAAATCACTTCCAAATGATTTTTCCACTCTTGCTCTTTTGCTACATCTTGGTTCTAGCTCATGATCTGAATCATGACTTTCATCATTCATAGTTTCAATCATTCGTTTAGACGAACTTGATTCATCAATGGATTTATACGGAAAAACATCTTCGAAGAATGATGCATTCTAGATTCCATGATCGTATTCTTGTGTATATATGGAATTTTTTATTCGTGTACAAGAAAACGATATGCATTACTGTTATGTGCATAGCCTATAAAGATACAGTCCACTGTTTTAGGACCTATCTTCGTTTTCTTTGGTGTTGGAACAGCCACTTTTGCAAGACACCCCCACACTCGTAAGTATTTGTATGATGGTTTCCTACCTTTCATAATTCATAAGGGGTTCTAACCTCTTTCTTTCGAGGTACCTTATTTAAAAGGTAATTACTTGACAAAATGGCTTCACCCCACATATTTTGAGGCAACCTGAACTTAGTAACATCGCGTTCATCATTTCTTTCAATGTATGATTTTTACGTTCAGCTACACCATTTGATTGAGGTGAGTAAGGCGCAGTTACTTCATGTATAATTCCGTGTTGTGCACAGAATTCACCAATTGGTTCTTCATACTCACCACCTCTATCACTTCTCAATCTTTTTATTTTCGTATTGAGTTGATTTTCAACTTCATTTTTATAGAGAACAAATTTCTCTAAGGCTTCACTTTTGCTTTTAAGCAAATACACATAGCAGTATTTAGTGCTATCATCGATAAAGGTAATAAAATATTTATTACCATCTCTTGTTTGTATGAATTTCAAATCACAAACATCACTATGAATTAATTCAAGGGGTTCGGTGTTTCTTTCAACTGTTTGAAACGATGATCTCGTTAGTTTTGCCTCAACACAAATTTCGCATTTGTGTTTTGAATCAATTTGAAATGAGGGAATATGTTCCAAGTTAATTAATCTACGCAAAGTATCATAATTAACATGTCCTAGTCTACCATGCCATAGATTGGAAGACTCAAGCAAGTAAACAGAAGACTTATTATCTTTATTGATAACTGTCATTACATTGAGCTTAAAAAGCCCATCAGATACATATCCCCTCCCACATACATTCCAAATTTGGACAAAATCACTTTGTCTGACTCGAACACCATACGAAATCCATGTTTGTTTAACAGAGACCCGAGAGACCAGGTTCTTTCGGATTTCTGGCACATAGAGGACATTGTTCAGAGTCAGTTCCTTTCCAAATGTCATTTTCAGCACCACCTTCCCTTGGCCTTCAACAGCAGAAGAGGCAGAGTTCCCCATGAAAACTTTCTCCCCATTCATTGGTTCGAAAGTTGAAAACAAATCTTTATTCGAGCAAACGTGCCTAGTGGCACCAGTGTCAATCCACCATTCCTTCGGATTCGACCCAACCATGTTCACTTCAGAAACCATTGCAGAGAGGTTTATGTCAGACATGTTTTGAGTGATGGTATTCACCGTATTTGTCTCATAATTCTTCTTCTTCAGAAGTCTGCAATCCACCGATCTAAGACCCATCTTGCCACAGTTAAAGCATTTTCCTTGAAACTTGCTCTTTGAAACTCCTCCTTTTGGTCCCAACCTTGGCTTAACAATCTTCTTGTTCTTGTGGCCTTGCCTATGCTCCACAACATTTGCCTTAGCCACAGAAGGATTGAACCTTTTCCGTTCAGAACCTTTGTTATCTTCTTCAATTCGAAGTCTAACAATTAGTTCTTCCAGATTCATTTCCTTTCGCTTGTGCTTGAGGTAGTTCTTGAAATCCTTCCACCCAGGAGGTAGCTTCTCAATGATAGCAGCCACTTGGAAGGTTTCACTCAAGACCATTCCTTCAGCCTGAATCTCATGCAAGATCACTTGGATTTCTTGCACTTGACTGATCACAGTCTTGGAATCCACCATCTTATAATCAAGGAATCGACCGACAACAAATTTCTTTGCTCCGACATCCTCTGTTTTATATTTTCGGTCCAAAGATTCCCCAACTCCTTTGCCCTCTTTATCGTACAATAAACATTGTACAATGAGTCATGTACCATTCATGACATAATTCCTGCACAGGAAATCGGAGTGTTTCCAAGCTTCAACAGCGTTGAAGACTTGTTTGTCCGTTTCTCTATCGGATAGCTTAGGAGCTTCCTCAGTCAAGAATCTCGCAAGATTCAATGTTGTTAAATAGAACAATATCTTTTGCTGCCACCTTTTAAAATTCGATCCGTCGAATTTTTCGGGTTTCTCGCCATGGTGGACAGAAACCGCGGCAGGGGCAGGGCAGAGGCAGAGGATTGGGCGACAGCAGGGGCAGATGTTTGGCCAATGTTGTCAGCAGCCACATCAAGCACTTCTTTTCCTAGTTTTCGAATCGGATGGTAGTCGAAATACAATTGAATCTGCTTTAAGATTGTTGTGACAATTCAAAATGGCCTTAGTATACTAATACAAGATATAAAATAAAAGGAAAGGGATACAAACACAGAATAAAGAAATAAAATAAAATAAAAGCGATACAAAAGAGCACCGAGGCCTGTGTTCTACACAATTTCCTTAAAGCAGATTCGTCCTTTCCAGTACGCACTTGAGGTACACAGAACGTCTGCCTCCAGGATACAACAAGCGTCAGCAGAGAAGCGAGCACAACACTTCAAAGCTCTCAGCGAACCGGAACAAACAGAGCGCCGAACACTATCGGGAAGAACTCGGGAGAAAAAAGGACGAATTTCGGGAAAATTAGTACTGAACGCAAAGGAGGGAAAGAGATTTTCGAGCTTATGGGTCGAAGGGAAGCCCTCTATTTATAGTAAGGAGGCGGGGGCGTTTCGGGAATAAGGAATTCATCAGCCGTTACTCGCCGTTACAAAAAGTAAGAGATTAATTACGTAACAGCGTCCGTTACTTTAATAAATTAAGGTAGAAAGCAAAGCAAAATTGGGCCTGTCGCGAGGCCCACTTTTCGGTCCTGCATTCGTGCACACAGGTTGTGCGCTCGCGCCCAAATTTCAGCTTGTCGGGCCGGGATTTGCACCCCCCTGTGCCTGCGCGCGAGGCATAGTGCTTATGATATGAAGTTACTCTTCAGAAAGAGTGTAACTCCATATAAAGCATTCAAAGGCTTTCTTTCTTTTCTATGTGGGACTAGTGTCTTTTCACTTCCCACTTTCAACTCAAAAGTGCTCTTTGAAAGTCAATTTTCCATTCATCCATATTCCCATATTTCCAATAGTTTTTGCACAGGCAGACCTCTTCATTTGATCTCTATGCCATGTAGGAGAGAGAAATGAATAAAAAAAATACCATGTCAGCATTTTCTTTTTGCTAAAATTAACGAAGTTAATGGAATAGCTCGATTGCATGAATTTGATAAGTTTTAGGACTCGATTACACCTTTTGTAATGTTGAAGACTCAATTGCATATTTATATTAAGTTTTAGGACTTCCAGTGAACATATCTAAATAAAAGAAAGGTGAAAATTAGTAAAAAATAAAAATGCACCCGTATCACTAAATACGAGTCAGGTCGGCCTTAATAAATCGATCTTCTAGCTAACACAATGCTTATGGCGGCTGCTTTTATAGTGTAATGGATAGCAAACAAGGCTAGCGAACAATCTCCAAGAAATAGTGGTAGCGAAAATTTTTAGAACTAGAGATACTGAACTTGCATGTCGATGGCATGTCTGGAGTGCTGACCACTTGTTAATTGCATGTCGAAGAGTGTTAAAGAGTATCGAAGTGTCGAAGAGTGTCCAACACGATATAACATGACACGAAGACCCTCAAAGAGTGTCGGTACTTCCTAGGTCTCCACATGAAAATCGAAAAAAAAAAAAAAGACAAAAAAAGTAAGGTTTGCACGCACCACTAGAACCCCATCAAGATGCCAGCAGTCACAAAATCTCTCTACTGGGGTGTGTCATAGCTAGCTAATGCAACATGAACGATATGAATCGGTTGTCCTATCTTCTCACACACTTTCTTTATGAATAAATAGTAGGATTGAGAGGGTCGATTAGCGCTAACGACAACTTTAGCCTTTGCCATAAGAGTATCACGCTCACTATGAATTGTTCAATTTGACCAATAAAGACTCCACACTATGGATCATCTGGAGATCCGAGGTCCGTGTGCTATCACTACACCCTCACCAAAATGTTGGCAATTCCGAAAACTTCTCCACATGAAGTATGCGGTAGTTGGGCAATGCAATATAAGTTATTTAGAAGTTTGCACGAAGAATTGAACTAGTGATCATGTGATAGGCATGTGATCTTTGTTAGACCTGAAACCTTTAAGTATATATTCTCATGTGTCAATTAAATTAATCTCATATATATATATGTGTGTGTGTGTGTCATGAAAAAGAAAATTCCATGATGGGATCTCACTATAGATATGGACTAGCTTGAGAATCTTGCGGTAAGTCAAAAGTAGCAGGGGAAAATGATTGAAACCTATTTATCATAGATTCAGTTGGTAGGTAGGTAAGGGACACAAACTTTTTTGATGTACCATATAAAAGATAAAATAATGGAACGAAGAAAAATGGGTGGAAGGATGGGACTACAAAAGTTGTGACATAATTCACTTCAAATAACAATAATAAATATGTAGAGATTCATCCATTAAATTTGTCTAATAAAATGGCAGATTCCTCTGAGCTGCTTGAATGAGTAAACTACTTACCAATAGACTTACACGTTTTTGCAATCATTTGACGAATAAAGAAGAACTTAGGGCGGATCTAGAGCAAACATGTCGGAGAGGCCAATATTGTCCACAAATGGATAAAATTTTATTTTTGTATTTAATGCATAAGAGAATGTTGTTGAGAAAAGTGAAGTTCATTCTTCTCAATAACTCACATGCATCATGGTATAAAAATTCTCTTTTGTCCGCATTTGAGAGAGATGATTTATTGGCCAAAAAAATTACCAACAAAAAATCTTTTCGAATGTGGATTGACATATAAGTCGACAAATGATGTGAATGGTCCTACGTTAACTCTTAAATAGGAAATGTGAATTGACAAGAAAATTAAAAGTATTAAGACTAGAGGTAGCCGTGACCAGCCATGTAAAATGGTACTGAAACGAAACGATTATGTGAAGAAAAACTTGAGCAACTGATTGGTAGGTTTTTGCTACAAACTACGATTCAACTACTTGTACTACTGCCTGGAGTTAACAACGATTACAACAAAAGAAAGCACATTTACGTGACTTTTAGAATTCAGCAAAGAAGTTACTAAGCAAACCCATCATTTCGACAGCCATTACTTCTCAAACATCGACAGCTGTAGCTTGTCGCTCCACTTCCTAACGGTCGCAACAACCTATGCTTTCGACCTTTATAGTCACTGGCTTCTGTGATCTACGGCTCTCCAATAACAGGACCGTGTTGGTCATACTTCTTTATAGCCATATTAATTAACCTAAGCATTGAAATTATCAAACTCTTTACTAGGGCAATTACCTGATATTCAAGTCGTCGTGATTAGTTTTATGCTCCATTTATTTCGTCAAAAATATGGAATTTTTATAAAATGTTTTCCAGAAAGTAATTTTCTCGGAAAATGTCCATATTTTCCGGTGTTCGCCTGTAACTTGAAAACTAACTGGAAAACATTTTTCACTGTTTGGTATGGAATAGAATTTCCTTTGTGCACTCCTTTCCATAATTTTATATTTTCCTTTTTCCTTTTCTTTTTTAATTTTATTTTCTTTTTTATTTGAAAAAAATCAAAATTTAATTTTTTTCTTTATGTTTTTTGCTTTTTCCATATTATTTGGCTAGAAATGATCAGAGACCGGCCACAGGTGAGCTCAAAGCTCGCCTATCTGTTGAGTCACTCTCTCTGACTTACGAGGCCACGAGCTCGATAGATTTGGTGAGTCGCTCTTCGTCGACTCGTAGGCCTCGAGCTCTAGATCTGGTGAGTCAATCACCGCTGACTTGCAAGGCCTGGAACTCTAGATCTGGTGTGTTCACCGCGATTTGTGAGGCTTGAGTTCTTTGAGACTCTCCGACCTCCGGCAAGGCATCGAGCTTGCTGAAGAAGCTGAGGAGGTAGATGAATGAGGTGATGACGGAGACAATGGTGATGATCTCGAAGAGGCTGACGATGTGGGGGTAGGTGCGAGGTAGTAGCACGAGGAGGAGCAGCTCTATTGGTTGCATGAGAAAGATGGAGGAAAACGAGCTGCTCTAGATGAAGGAGGAGAGGCTACGTGAGGAGGGTAACTGGAGAGAAGACGTGAGGGCAACATGAGAGGGAGAGGGCATGAACTCCAGAAAGAAAGTTTGGAAAATGATTTCCTTGCTTTCACAAATAGAAATCATTTTTCACATTTTTAGAAAAATCTTTTCCATTGATCGGAAATATTTTCTTTGACCACATATTTTCGGTCCACCAAAACACCAAAAATTAGGGGAAATATTTTCCAGAAAAACATATTTTGTGAAACAAATGTTGCCTTAATCATGGCCTTCTTGTTGATCAAATTGAGCTTCATTTATTGACTTTCATGTCTTAGGACTTAGTAATTTCCTTTTGTTCTATTGTTGGCAATTGTTTAGGGGTTTCGTCAACGGTCTATATTTGCCAACTAAAACCTCCCAATAGACCTGTCAAATGGGTGGGTCGAGTCGAAAATAGTCCGACACATATTGACCCATTTCTACAAGTCTAGCGATCCATATGGACCCCGATGCATATTGATAAAATATTTTTATATTTAATGAAATTTTGAAAAAAAATTGTTTGGTATAAGTTTCTATTATTTTTTGTATTTATTATTTTTCTTTTTTTTAGAAAATCGCAGAGTTTCCTTGTTCCTCCGTCGGCAACAACTGGCGACTAGCTTTTGTGCCAAGTTTGGCAAAGCCTAGCATCTAGTGGGGGCGGCGTTTGGTAGAGGTTGTATCTTGAGCTCGATGACTAGCGGCGATGACAGATGACTAGCTAGATTCGTAGAAGAAAACAAAAAAAAGGAAAAAAAATTATAAAACATCAGAAAATTAAAAAGTTTTGAAACTTATTTATGACTCACTTTAAATAGTTAGGTAACTCATTTTGGCCTAAAATCACTGATGTGGACGCATCTGTCCTATATGGCATGGTGGCACTCACATAGATAATTTTTAGTAATATCTTTTTGTAATATCAATAGATAAATAAAAAAATTATCTTTTGTAATTTTTTTTATTCATCTATTGAATTTTCATTTTTATTTTATTTTCTATTATTTCATGTCGCAAAGGCTTTGCCCGCGGCTGGCTGGGCCATGAAGCCCTCGCATAGGGGTATCGCGACCTCGCCCAAGGCCTTTGCGACCGGTGAGGGTCGCAGTTGACCCTCGCCAGCATAGAGAAAAAACAAAGAAAAAACATGAAACTAATTCTTAAAGTTTGACCACGTCAAGCTGGCCATGCCTCTTAAGATGGCCAGCGTCCATATTAGTGATTTCTGCCAACATTGGCCAAATTGATCAATTGGCAAAATGTTGGAAGGCTTAGGACTCTATTAGTAAAATTGAATGATTTAGGACTAAACCGGCAAAAGTGCAATATGTTGAAAACTTTTTGACCAATTTTTTCGGAAATAGTTTCCAAAAAATACTTAAAATTATTATAATTATTCAATCAAGCACTAAATCTTTTTTTTTTTTTGCAATTTAGTCCTAAATCTTGTTGGATTTGTGCTAATTCAGTCTTTTTGGCTAATTTTGGCCGGAAATCATTGACATGGAATGAGCAACGCTAACTGAAAATTTTTTAACAATATTAGATTTATTTATTTATCATTTCTTTCTATTTTTTTTTCCCACTTCCTCCAACCAATCGCCGGATTCGGCGACGGGCCATAGGCAAGCTTGCCATTGCTAGGTGAGACCTGACCTCATTATTGCTAGCGGCAATAAGAGGCCAGACCTCGTTGGCCCTTGCCTCTGATTGGTCGCCGTAGTCCTACAGTCGGCTAAAGGAGAAGGGAAGAAAACAAAAAGAAAGAGAATGAAAAAAATTAAAATATTATTAAAAATTATCACATCAGTGCTGGTCACTCCTTGTCAGCAATTCCAAACTAAAATTGGCCAGGAGGACTGAATTGACCCAAATCCAAAATGTTTAGAAATAATTTGGCTAAAAAAGATTTAGGACTAAATTGACACAATTGCGATGGGGTCAGGACTATTTTGGCAATTTTCCCCAATTTCCCCATATTCAAAGTACTACTAACATCCAATCCCTATGTGAGATGCAAGAGAAAAATTGTACAAAGCTTACCCAATCACCTAACTTAATGCAAACATGCCAATTTTATCTTTTGCTATGACCTTCCTTCCGTCTTAAAAAAAATGAATTTTCTTCCGCGAGGGTGAATACTGAAGGAATATTATTCTTTCCTGCCTCATTTTCATTTAGGATCATGTTTGGTGTTGGAGGAACTTTCCTGTTACCGATCTCTAATTTGATGAATAGAAACATGCATACCGCCGAAATGTAAAATTAGGGTGTTGCTTTGTTGTTGTTGCAAACTTTATGTGTTTTGGTTCATTATTCACAGTCATCCTATCTGTACACTTATCTTCGTGTGCAAAGTTTTGTATAAAGGAAAATGCTTCTCGATAATATTGTCAGGGATAGTACAACCTCATCTGTAAATTGCTACACCATCATCACTTGTTTTGAATAAGCATTCATTGATTGCGAGATCATTTTGTCAGAAATAATTGACAATGTTGTCAAACTGTCACGCTAGCAACTACCTTGTATAAACCCACTATCCAAAAAGAATGATGAGAAAAGTTCTTCAACTAGAAATGGAGGTAATCAGTATCCTTTCACCGAATAAGTTGGACTTGGTTACGTTTCTATGTTCAATATGAGCATTTCTTAGACCCATTTGGCCGGATCAAGTTCATATTACAGAAATTGCAATGTTTTGTTCAACCATCACCGCTTATGACTGGGGTTTACACGTTTAAAGGCTCATGTATTAATTTAACAAGCACAAAACTTAATAGCAATAACCCCCTTCCCCCTCCCAAGCCACCACAACCTCATATCTGAGGTTGATTTGTGATTGTCGGCCATAGGCGAGCTCTGATTGGCTGGCAACTCGAGATGGCACACACAAGAAACTTTTTGAAGAAAATCCACCATCAAGATGTGGGAGAAGGATCTACAGCTCAGAGATGGAGAGGAAAACGGCCCCTTGAATGCGGGTGTTGCAGACCGGAATCATTATATTTGTTGGGATGGCGCAGTAGAGATATTCAACCATCTATTTGAAGACCTTTCCATGAGTTTTCCTCATGAGAACCACACATAGCACAAGCTTATTCTTTTTATTATAGACACGTCATAAAACATGTTCAAACATACATGACATCAAGCACAACAGAGACAGCAAACCAATGCATATTAATAAAAGCCTATTCCATGAGTTGAAGATAGATGTCCTTGCTGAGATGGACACCTAATTAGAGTATCGAGCAGGCTCACTCACCTCCTCGCTCAGCTTCTCATACTCGAGCGTCCAGCGGACATGCTCCTGCCTCCTGTTAAGAAACAAGGAACCTTGGCGGAAAATCTTCTATATTTTCATGATTTCCGTCTCTCTTTACAAGGCTATACTTCTACCTATATATACTGTTAAAAATATGTTTTGAATTTTATGTACCCGATCCAGTGCATCACCCGACCAGACATATTATTTGTGTGGCCCAAAAGTGGAGAAAAAAAGAGATTTAGTTCGTGATGCAGAGGGTTGGGTTGATAGGCCCGACTGGAGCAAGCGAACAAATCTCTACAGGGGTGTGAACAAATGTCCACGGGGGGTTTGGGGGCACTATTTACACTGTGGCTAGGTTTTTTTTTTAATGTTTTTTAGGGGTTTATGTTGATATAATTGACCTCTAAAAAATCTACACTCTTTTGATTTTAGTGGAATCTTATTTTTGCTCGCCTGTGGATGTAGATCACCTTGGTCGAACCACGTTAATCCTTATGTTCTGCATTTGTTGTTTCCTCATTTGATTTCACAACATATACAAAGAACAGAGCTAACCTTAAAGACTTACTAATCAAGAGATAAATATAGAAAGATAAAACAAGAATCTCTAATTGACAATTGACGTTACCCTTCAAGTGGGTAAGAAGATATCTTTGATATCTAGCTTGGCAAGTGAGGTTTGAAACACTCGACCTGACATAGCCTTTGTAAGAATGTCTATCAATTGATCTTCAGACTTGATGAATGGAAACCTTACCACTTTAGCATCTAACTTCTACTTGACAAAATGCCTATCCACCTCAACATGCTTAGTGCGGTCATGTTGAACTGGATTATGAGAAATCTCAATCAAAGCTTTATTATCGCAAAATAGCCTCATCTCAAATTTTGGTGGAAAACCAAGCTCCGTCATCAACTTCTTGAGCCACAGCAACTCACACAGCCCTTTAGCAACCCCTTGAAATTCTACTTCAATACTGGACAAGGTCACCACTTTCTATTTTTTGCTTATCCATGTCGCCAAATTTCCTCCCACAAATGTGAAGTAGCCCGATGTAGACCTTATCATAGATACTACCTACCCAATCCGCATATGTAAATCCTTCCACCTCGAGATGACCGCTGTTCGCAAAGAACAATCCTTTTCTTGGGGCTAACTTCAAGTAGTGTAGAATCCGAAACAAAGCATTCATATGCTCTTCACTCAGAGCATGCATGAATTGACTCACCACCCCTACAACATATGCAATATTTGGATGAGTGTGTGACAAATATATTAGTCTCCCTACTAACCTTTGGTATCTGTCTTTATTGGTAGGTACATGATCAAGAACTTCTCTCAATCTATGGTTTTGGACTATAGGGGTATCGGCAGGCTTACATTCTAACATTCTAGCCTCAATTAATAAATCCAACACGTATTCCTCTGAGATAAGAAAATACCTGCCTAACCTGGCCACTTCAATTTAAAGAAATATTTTAGGCCTTCCAAATTTTTCATCTCAAACTCATTCGCTAGTCTCTCTTGGAGATTCGAAATTCTTCAAGGCCATCCCCTATGATGATCATGTCATCCGCATATATGATCAATAGCGTATTACCGGAATTACTTTGAGTGTACCCATACCTCTTCATTGCCAAGCTAAAACAACCAAACCATGCTCGAGGTGACTGCTTTAATCCATACAATGACCGCTCAAGTTTGCATACCACATTTTACTGATTAGCACATGCTTATCCCGGGAAAATTTTCATGTAAATTTCTTCCTCCAAATCTCCATGAATAAATGCATTCTTCACATCAAACTGGTGCAAAGGCAAATCTAGATTTGCTGCAAGAGACATTAGCACCTGTACTATATTGAACAGCGCAAATGGAGGAAATGTTTCCTGGTAGTTTACGCCATAGGTTTGGGTATATCTCTTTGCTACCAGTCGTGCTTTGTGCCTCTCAACGGATCAATCTTCTTTATATTTGATGGTGAAGACCCACTTACACCCTACTACTCTCTTCTCCTTTGGCAATTCTACCAGTCTCCAAGTTTTATTCTTCTGCAAAGCTTTCATCTCCTCTTTCATTGCTTGAACCCACTTAGGATCTCTCAAAGCTTCTTGTACACCATTAGAAATACAGATTGTGGAGGTATTGGACTCAAATGCCTTCAAGGGTTTCGACAATCTCTGTGTTGAAACATAATTATTTCAACCTTCGTTCCTCCATATTTGGCGAGTACCTATTACGAGCCTTGCCTCAATTGTACCTGTTAGGCAATTATAACCACCACTTACATTGGTATCAACAAAATAATCACATGTGGTAGGAGACCTTACCTCAAGAGTATCCTCAGGAGAATGATCGGGTATTAAAGAGGGGACAATCTAAGGAAGAGAGGGCTGTTCCTTCTGTGGCGGGACACAACATCGATTATCTTCATTTAGAAGTTGTTGCCCATCTCCCTGTATACTGCCTTGATCTATAACCGGACTTGCCACCTCTACCACTAAACCACCTTCCATTGGCATGACAAGACCTTGCTGTTGTGGGTCATATGTAGCTGAACCCGCCCTTGCCATCTTGCTACCTTCCCACCAATTGACCCGTTCACTCTGTAGCTCCCACTGAAAGATACAATTGGTGGCGAAAAAGAGATCGGACTCAATAAAGGCGGCGTCCATTGTAACATGAGTTTTCTTTGCGTTGGATTGTAGCAGGGGTAGCCCTTTTGGTGAGTCTGTACCTCAGAAAAACACACCTTACAGAACATGAGTCCATTTTTGTCCATTGATTCTTATGGAGGTGGACAAGCACTACACACATGAATACCTTGGGAGGTAAAGTCATTATGAGGGAAGCGAAACATGCTTCGACAATGCCTAGAATGGGGTCTGAAATTTCAGCACACGTGAGGGCATTCGATTCATTAGATGCATAGTAGTGTTAGTGGTTATATCCCAAAAATGATTAGGCACATGTCCTCCACCAAAAAGTGCCCGGGCCGTCTCGAGGATATGATAGTTTTTCTGTTTGACGACACTATTCTGTTGGGGTATCCGAGTGTAGGAAGTCTCGTGAATTAATCCATGATCCTGAAAATAAGCTATGAGGTGATGGTTAATATAGTCATCGCCATTATTGTTGCAAAGAACTCGAACAGGAGCCCCAAATTGAGTTTTGACCATGTGGTGAACACACGAAAAATATTGCCCACTTCATCTTTGTGTTCATTAAATATAACCATATCATCCTGGTACAATTATCCACAAAGGTGACAAAACAACAAATGCTGGACACTATAGTAATCGATGAAGCACCCCCCACACATCAGAATGTATTATTGAAAAAAGTATCATGCTTTTATTCAAACTCAATGGAAAAGTCGCAAGATGGCTCTACGCCAAAATGTATGTCTCACACGTAAATACAGAATCTAATAAATTACTAAACAAGTTTGAAAATAAATACTCAAATATCTAAAAGAAGAATGTCCTAAGCGACGGTGCCATAACCAAATGTCTTTTTCCTTAGTAGTAGACTCACTACGGGTGTGATGTGCTCGGCTTGCATTAAAATCATCAACATAGTACAGCCCTTCCCTCTTAGTACCACATCCAATAATCTCCTTTGTGAGGATATCGTTAAAAAAATAAAAGATGGATACATAAGTATATTGCAATTTAGCACATCAGTATTTGCCCAATAGATAGCAATTGGTTAGATAATGATGGCACTAATAGAGTATGAGACGGTGATAGAGATGGAGAAAGATCAACACTGCCAACCCTTATCACAGGATAACTACTGCCGTTCGTATTACATATAAGTTGTCTCCTTGGAGTGGTATAGCTCAGGAGGTCATTTAGATTTGGGTGTCATGTGATCAATAGCGCCTGAATCAACAATCTACCATCGTTACTTCTATCTTGAGAAGCACTGACAAACACGCACCCATTGTTACATAGAGGAGCCGAATCAGGAGAAGTGGTGGAGTTTACCTACAGCACCAATGAGTAGGACGACTCAACCTTGTCTAAGGATACATATCCTCTACCCATCGATTTTTCAGCCTTTTTCTTAGCCTGCAATTCTTTCTACCAATCAAGGTAGACATGCAATTGAGACAGGTCTCCTTGGTATGCGTAGAATCACCACAGGGGATACAACCCCCTACTACTATGGTGGCGCTCTAGCCTTCACGCGGTGCTATATGGCCCTTCCCCAGACGTAGCACTAGCAGAAACCATCTTTAAAGCACCGTTTTCTTTGCTGCTCATTGGAAGCGGGGAATTCATATTCCTTCCATGTGACACCATGCAACAGCGTTGGTAGTATCCGTATGTGCCATCATGACACACCTTATCGCACGTGTTCTCTCCTATCCCGTGCGTAGGCTTATTCCAATGTAGGAAATGGTTGCATCTGTAGCACATTAGCCCAAACATTGTCCAAACGATCATCAAGGCCATCCAAAAATAAGTTAAACATGATCTTCCTGAACCAAGGTGTTGTATCTCTCAATATCAAGAGGGCATGTCATGGGATTAGGGCAGCGAAAATCAATCTTCCGCCAAAGACCTTAGAGATCATTATAATACTTTTCAATAGGTCCTCCCGTCTGCTTTAATCGAGTTAGGTGTCGCTTCAAATCATACATCTGTGAGACGTCGATGCTGTCAAAGAAGTTGGTGGCTACCAATCCAAAATCGCCTTGGTATTGGGATATCGAATAAAATTGGCAATCAAAGCTAGATCCATGGAGTTGATGATCCAGCCTTCACTGTAGAGTTGTCGATCTTCCACTTCCGGAAGCCAGGATAAGTCGGAGGGGTTCAGGTAGAGTCCCATTAATATATCCCAATTTGTCTTTGCCTGATATGTACATCTTGGCAACTTGGGATCAAAGGCCATAGTTGCGACCATCTAACCTACCGCAATTGGTGAGGCGGTAGCATGTGCCTCGACATGAGACGGTGGTGTGTGGTATGTTGAGTTAGAATCTGGGTCAATCTTTCGAGAAGAACATCCATGTTCGATTTCCCCCCTTGTTCCTGGTGAGGGATAACATAAACCTGGGGGGGATTTGCATGTGCCATGAGAGTATGTATTGCCAGAAAGAAAAACCATATGAAAAAATAGGAGTTGTGAGTCTGAATGACGATTGAGTTGCCATAGCAGAGGAGGCGTCTAGGTCATGGATAAGTCGATACAGCAGCAGCACAGAAGCAATGACGTGGTGGTGACAACTAGATCTAGTGGCGTCACAGCAATCGGCAAATGGGGACCGTCGTATTCGGGGATTGATGTACAGTGCTTATAGAAAGCAAATCCTAAGCTTTGATACCATGTTAAGAAACAAGGAACTTTGAAGGAAAATCTTTTATATTTCATGATTTGTCTCTCTTTACAAGGCTATACTTCTACCTATATATACAAAACAGGGCTAGCCTCAAAGACCAACTAATCAAGAGATAAACATAGAAAGATATTAAACAAAAAATCTCTAATTGATAGCTGACGTGACACTTCTTCCTTTAACGTGCCTAGACAACCAAGATAAAGTTCTTGTACAGCTTCATCAAATTCCCTCTCGATCACCTAAATGTCGTCAAATTCTTCTCATTATCTATGGCTTCTATCACCTCCTTCGCGACTTAGTCTCTCCATGCAAAGTGGCATTTAAGGGCCTGTATAATAACCATTTTGACTCTCTGATTATGCTCCCCAGAACCAAAAAAAATAAGAATCCCGTTTGGTAATGTAAACGATTCTGACCCTAATTCCATTTCCAGTAACAGTTTTGGAGCAAAAACAAGAACAAAAAAATAGTTGATTATGAAAAAAGAATCACTTTCAAGAATCACAAAATATAATGAAGTACCGCATTTATCACTTTTCTCTTTCAGCTCTCTCGTCACTTTTCCCTTGACCTAAAATAGAACAAGGTTTCATTTTCAAAGAAAAATATTTAATTTTAATTTCCTTTAATTTTTAGTTATTCTTAATTTTTCCTTCTCTTTTTATTTTTATTTTTTTTCTTTTTTGGCCAATCGCTAGCCACGGCGACAGCTAGGAGCTGGCCATATCTGCTCGGTCCAGGCTGTTGAGGTCCAGCTCGCCTATTAGCAAATCTCAGTTGCTCCATTTGTGCCAAAGCATTATTTCTCAAATTTGGAAATTATTACCCATCATTCCTCGTATTTCACAATAAAGCATCATTTTTGTCAATTACAACTCTTAAATTTCGAAGGACTTTTGGTTAAATATTCCTAGTAATGCTTCCTTAATTTCTTGATGAACTTTTGATTTACTCTTGGAGAGTCGAGGAGCCGAGCTTGTGCTGTGCGCCTAATTTTCCACACAAGATTTCGTTCCTCGGCTATTATAAACCTACCTCCGCCATACCTATGTCATATCCATCTCTTTTACTTTAAATAACGTTAATAGAGTAATATAAGAACATGGCACAAATTTGCATCCCTCGTTTTGAACGTTTTTGGTTTGCGTAAGGTCTTTTTTTTTCTCACGTACTAGAAAGCAAGTTTCAGGCCACAAAAGAAGAAAGAAGAAGTTACTATACCACATGCAAGAACTTTTCTGTAAGCATAACTGGGTGAACTTATTAGACACACAAAGCACTGCCTATATTATATATTCTATTTGGAGTACCACACCATGCATTGGTGAAAGCTTACACACTTAATAGGCAGCTAAACATCTTTTCCATGCTTCCAAAGCATGTTATTGAGTACTTTAAGTAATTTGATTCACCATGCATTGGTGAAAGCTTACACACTTAATAGGCATCTAAGCATCTTTTCCATGCTTCCAAAGCATGTTATTGAGTACTTTAAGTTATTTGATTCACCATATTTAATCACAGCAGCATCTAGTGCCTTGAAGGTAGTCGTCGACTGCCTCGAGCATTTTACTGATGAAGTCCATATAGTCTGTGGGAATGGCAGCGCTATCTCCACTGTGATACCTCAGAGTCACTTGCGCGGTGCAGCCTTGTCCTTCCGGCTTGAAGTGGTACTCCACCGACAGGAAATCGTAACGCTGGCGAGGCACAACTCCTTCCACCAAAGTGAATGTGATGGACTTCGACTCGTCGTCGATATGCGACACAGTGTCCTTCCAGCTTCTGCACTTAGCAGCTGTGTGTGTATATATATACACACACCAATATTTTCATTAGGAGATTCTAAAACAAAACTAGAGAGTTTTATGGCTCGTGAATTATTGTTGGTGAAAATCATCAGTCCTTATTAATCCTAACATACGACTCATGTTCAGTCAGATTTCACATTATGCTCAAGCATGAAATATTTACCCCAAGCGCAATACGTGTATGTCCTCTCACCACCTCAACCTAGAAACCAGTAAAGACTATGCATTGAAACAACGAGTCAAACGTAAGTGACAATTAATCGACGCTATGTCCTCAAGTTCGCAAACCAAGTTACTGGAACAATAATCAAATGTTCAATCTTCCACGAGCTGAAAGATTCAAGCTTGATGCCAAAGTTACATGCTAGGTTTAATTGTCCACTCATGACATGAATTAATGACGACAATCCCCTCGTTTTTTCGTCCGGAGAGGGGATAAATAATCGTCCTTCTGATTAGTAATACAGCGAGACAACTAATTAATCAAGAAAGGAAGATGAAATAGATACGGTATGGGATGCGGGAATTAAATTGGCTAGATTAAGTGACAAATTTTTGGACCTACCATGAACAAAAGTCCAGCACCTTATCGAATTCAGAGACTCCCAACGACCTTTGGTCAAACATACATTCCGAATCCCTGAATTCGGGATTGCTGGGAAGAAGTAGCACGTTCTCCGGTAGATGGTATATACCTCCCCAGCTAGTGAACTTAACCTCAGTTCCCTCATCAATTCAGCAGGTTGCGCCATGCTCTCACTTTTTGCTCTTAGGAAACTATGTAGAGAAAGTATAAACGAGCAGCTAGAACTGAAGCCAATTTATAGAAATGCTTAGGCCTTTTGGTTTAGGCCTTTTGGTTTAGCTCATTCTACTTGTCTCGAGTCTCTCACACCCAAAGCTCCTTCGGTAGTTGAGGGGCCGGCATTAACTAGTGGTAGATGCACCGGTAATGATGTCGACGATGACGTTGCGAGTGATGATGTCGATGGTGACGTCACGTGGAAGATGGCGTGTTAAATCAAAGGGAAAAAGCCACACAAAAAAAATCCTTAAACTGTGATTATTGTGACACATTTACTTTGAATTTTTTTAATCCTAAATTATGCTTACTATGATCTAAGTAGTACCGACATGGATACGCGACACGCGACGTGACACGACACGTCGACGCATCCCTTCTAAAAAATATAAAATTTCGGCTTGTTAAGACACGTTATATATATCTTTCGTTGTCTTTGATTGTGATCTAGGAAAAAGCCAGCATCATAACAAAAACAAATAATAAAGCAAAAGGAATGATGTGTTGACAGATTATGGTCTTGAAAAATAAATAGGTAGGCCAAAATGGGACGTGATCCCCGAGCGCCCCCCGCAACTAATCGTCTCTCGTCGTCTTCCTTGATTGTGATCTATGAAATATATCGCACATCACTTGACACTGAATCCTATATACTTTTTATATTCATGTGATCTCTTTTCACCTATCAGTTCAACGCCCCTCTCACATGTAAGTCGAATTATGAACGGCATGTAGAATTTTGACTAGTGGGGGTAGACGCACAATCTCAGACAACCTTGACTCTGATACCATGTATGAAGATATGATTTAATATTTGATTATTACATATTCAATTGGAGAGACAAATAGGGCTTGAAAAAATTTGAACTCAGGACCTCCAACTTTGATATCATATTAGCAAGTCCAACCCTATTATCTGCGATTGTGCATCCATATCCCTTGACAATGGGTCCTATACGTTCTTTATTTGATGTGCAATCGAGTCCTTCCGTTGGTTCCGTTAAATTTAGCTAACGAAAAATATTGACGTGGCATTTTTTATCCATTTCTCTCTCCCTACATGGCATAGAGATCAAATGAAGAGGTCCACGTGTGCAAAAAAGACCTCGTTTGAGGATTGCCCCAAATTTCCAAGCCCAAAAATTCATTCTCAAGTTATGTTCGTTTGTTCGTGGAGTCTGCTTCTTCTTCTTCGAGCTCTTCTGTTCTTCGCCCATTTGTGCTCCTTCATTTGATGTTTGCCCCAAATTTCCAAGCCCTAATTTTGTTCTCAAGTTCCGTTCCTTGTTCGTGGAATCTGCTTCTTCTTCTTTGAGCTCTTCTGTTCTTCGTCCGTGTATCCTCCTTCTTCTTCGTCAAGCCTCACTATAGGAGTTCTGTCCGTGATTTTTGGCGTGATTGGTGAGTCGAGGCAAATGCACTCTCGACGAGCGCTACAAGACGGAGTTTGAGGAAGTGACAACGCAAGGAAGGAGGAGGGCTTTGTTGTCGTCGTCGGCGAGTTGGGTGGCTAGTATGAAAACAGTTTCGAGGTTGTTAAAAATGAAAAATATGAGATTACGGTTTTAAAGTCCACGAAACTGTCTTCATACTGGCCACCCAACTCGCCGACGACGACAACAACAAGACCTCCTCCTTCCTTGCGTTGTCACTTCCTCGAACTCCATCTCATAGTGCTCATCGAGAGTGCATTTGCCTCGACTCGCCAATCATGCCAAAAATCATGAAAAGAACTCCTACAGTGAGGCTTGACGAAGAAGGAGGACACACGGGCGAAGAATAGAAGAGCTCGAAGAAGAAGAAGCAGATTCCACGAACAAGGAACAGAACTTGAGAACAAAATTAGGGCTTGGAGAATTGGGGCAAACCACAAATGAAGAAGCACACATGGGTGAAGAACAGGAGCTGGAAGAAGAAGAAGCAAACTCCACGAACAAGCGAACATAACTTGAAAATGAAATTTAGGGCATGGAAATTTGGGGCAATCCTCAAACGACATCGTTTTTGTTGCGACAATTCAAAATGGCCTTAGTATACTAATACAAGATATAAAATAAAAGGAAAGGGATTACAAACACAGAATAAAAGAAATAATAAAATAAAATAAAAGCGATACAAAAGAGCACCGAGGCCTGTGTTCTACACAGTTTCCTTAAAGCAGATTCGTTCCTTCCAATACGCACTTGAGGTACCACGAACGCCTGCCTCCCAGCATACAACGGGCGTCAGCAGAGAAGCGAGCACAACACTTCAAAGCTCTCAGCGAACCGAAACAAACAGAGCGCCGAACACTATCGGAAGAACTCGGAAGAAAAAAAGGACGAATTTCGGGAAAATTAGTACTGAACGCAAAGGAGGGAGAGAGATTTTCGAGCTTATGGTGCTTTCGAAGGGAAGCCCTCTATTTATAGAGTAAGGGGGCGTTTCGGGAATAAGGAATTCATCAGCCGTTACTCGCCGTTACAAACAGTAGAATTAATCTTTCGTAACAGCCGTCCGTTACTCGCCGTTACGGGATTTAATCCTCTGTAACAGTCGTCCGTTACCCACCGTTACGGGATTTAATCCTCTATAATAGCCGTCCATTACCCACTGTTATGAGGTTTAATCCTCTGTAACAACCGTCCATTATTTCGTAACGGAAAATAATAATTAACAACAGCCGTTATTTCGTAACGGAAAAATAATTAATTAACAACATGAACGGTAGACTATTTGAGTTGGCCAAAAAATTAAGGCAGAAAGCAAAGCAAAATTGGGCCTGTCGCGAGGCCCACTTTTCGGTCCTGCATTCGTGTACCCAAATCGTGCGCTCGAGCCCAAATTTCAGCTCGTCGGGCTTGGGATTTGCACTCCCCTTGCGCCTGTGCGCGATGCATAGTGCTTATGATATGAAGTTACCCTTCAGAAAGAGTGTAACTCCATATAAAGCATTCAAAGGCCTTCTTTCTTTTCCATGTGGGACTAGTGTCTTTTCACTTCCCACTTTCAACTCAAAAGTGCTCTTTGAAAGTAATTTTCCATTCACCATATTCCATATTTTCAATAATCCCCCACATGAATGAAAATTGGTTTAGTTTTGACTCTGATAGTGTTCAACAATTGAAACCTGCATAGGATAGATAGGTATTACCCTTTGAACCTTCCCTTGCGAAATATATTTACTTTACTAGCTGTCCAGTAGACGTGATGTCTTTGAACTGTCCGCTTTCTTATGTAAAAAACCATACACTTCACACAGGAATCATCTAAACGTTTGTTCAGTTCTCATGATTATGTTCGTTTTGGCCATGAACATCCACCTGGTTCTGCGAGAGTTTCTAAAGAATTTAGCCCTTAATTCTCCTTTGAAGCGGCCCCACTTCTCTCTCACATAGGTGATTACTTAATTTTGAGTAATTCGTTTACTCCACTTAAGAATCATTAAAGCAAAATTGCTATCTTTTCCTTACAATATCACTGATAATTATAGGAATGGTTTTTAGGGATAAGATCCCCACAGTGACATCACTAAGTTTATATAATTAGGTTGTCCCTTTGAACCTAGATCTTGGGATCTCCAGTCAGCTAGGTTGGGTTTCCTTTATTTAAACTTATTCTTTCATGGGATTCAGTCTCATTCCTCTTGTCAATTTTTCAACTGACTCTCTATTAACCCTTTGGTTAGCGGATCTGCAATATTATCTTTGACTTTATATAGTCAATAGAGATAGCTCCAGTTGAGAGTAGTTGTCTAATGGTATTATGTCTACGACGTATGTGTCTAGACTTACCATTATACATGTTACTCTGTGCTCTTCCAATCGCAGATTGACTGTCACAATGTATACAGATTGGCGGCACAGGTTTTAGCCAATTTGGAATATCCTCTAAGAAATGGCGTAGCCATTCAGCCTCTTCACCACATTTATCCAAGGCTATGAATTCAGATTCCATGGTGGATCTGGCTATAATAGTTTGTTTACAGGATTTGCAAGATACGGCTGCACCTGCTAGTGTAAAGACATATCCACTAGTAGACTTTGAGTCTTTTGTATCAGATATCCAGTTTGCATCACTATATCCTTCTAGGACAGCTGGGTATCTGGTATAGTGCAGGCCATGATTCCGTGTATATCGCAAGTACCTAAGTACTCTCACTATTGCTTTCCAATGATCAGCATTCGGATTGCATGTATATCTGCTCAATTTATTTACCGTATAGGCAATATCTGGTCTAGTACAACTCATTAAGTACATTAGACTTCCAATAACTCTAGAGTACTCTACTTGAGAAATACTCTCTCCTCTGTTCTTGGACAAATGAAGACTATTGTCAAATGGTGTTCTAGCAATGCCAGAATCATTCATGTTGAATTTTTCAAGAATCTTGTCCACATAGTGTGACTGGCTTAAAATGAGACCTTCTGACGTTCTTGTGATTTTAATTCCTAAAATCACATCAGCAAGTTCCATATCTTTCATGTCAAATCTTGAATTCAACATATTCTTGGTAGATTTGATCATTTTGTCATTACTACCAACAATGAGTATGTCATCTACATAAAGACACAGAATGACATAGCCATTTTCTGTTTCTTTTATGTAGACACATTTATCGCATTCATTGATCTTGAAACCATTGGTAATCATTGCATTATCAAACTTTTCATGCCACTGTTTTGGCGCTTTTTTAGGTCATACAATGATTTCACCAATTTACAGACTTTCTTTTCTTGTCCTGAGACTACAAAACCCTTAGGTTGTTCCATGTAGATTTCTTCATCCAAATCACCATTTAGGAACGCTGTTTTTACATCCATTTGATGTACTTCTTAGATTTCGCAATGCCACAATTGCAAGTATCATCCTAATGGAATTGATTCTCGTTACAGGAGAATAAGTATCAAAGTAATCTAAGCCTTCTGATTGTCTGTATCCTTTGATTACAAGTCTGGCTTTATACTTATCAATGGAGCCATCTGCTTTCATTTTCCTTTTAAAAATCCATTTACCCCAAGGTTTACAACCAGGAGGGGGATCCACTAGCTCCCAAGTGTGATTCTGCAAAATAGAATCAACTTCACTTTTTATTGCTTCTTTCCAAAGAAGTCCCTCAGATGAATTTACAGCTTCTGTATAATTCAATGGTTCCTTTTCTAACAAATAAGTTAGAAAATCACTTCCAAATGATTTTTCCACTCTTGCTCTTTTGCTACGTCTTGGTTCTAGCTCATGATCTGAATCATGACTTTCATCATTCATAGTTTCAATCGTTCGTTTAGACGAACTTGATTCATCAATGGATTTACACGGAAAAACATCTTCGAAGAATGATGCATTTCTAGATTCCATGATCGTATTCTTGTGTATATCTGGAATTTTTTATTCGTGTACAAGAAAACGATATGCATTACTGTTATGTGCATAGCCTAGAAAGATACAGTCCACTGTTTTAGGACCTATCTTCGTTTTCTTTGGTGTTGGAACAGCCACTTTTGCAAGACACCCCCACACTCGTAAGTATTTGTAGGATGGTTTCCTACCTTTTCATAATTCATAAGGGGTTCTAACCTCTTTCTTTCGAGGTACCTTATTTAAAAGGTAATTACTTGACAAAATGGCTTCACCCCACATTTTGAGGCAAACCTGAACTTAGTAACATCGCGTTCATCATTTCTTTCAATGTGCGATTTTTACGTTCAGCTACACCATTTGATTGAGGTGAGTAAGGCGCAGTTACTTCATGTATAATTCCGTGTTGTGCACAGAATTCACCAATTGGTTCTTCATACTCGCCGCCTCTATCACTTCTCAATCTTTTTATTTTCGTATTGAGTTGATTTTCAACTTCATTTTTATAGAGAACAAATTTCTCTAAGGCTTCACTTTTGCTTTTAAGCAAATACACATAGCAGTATTTAGTGCTATCATCGATAAAGGTAATAAAATATTTATTACCATCTCTTGTTTGTATGAATTTAAATCACAAACATCACTATGAATTAATTCAAGGGGTTCGGTGTTTCTTTCAACTGTTTGAAACGATGATCTCGTTAGTTTTGCCTCAACACAAATTTCGCATTTGTGTTTTGAATCAATTTGAAATGAGGGAATATGTTCCAAGTTAATTAATCTACGCAAAGTATCATAATTAACGTGTCCTAATCTACCACGCCATAGATTGGAAGACTCAAGCAAGTAAACAGAAGACTTATTATCTTTATTGATAACTGTCATTACATTGAGCTTAAAAAGCCCATAGTTACATATCCCCTTCCCACATACATTCCAAATTTGGACAAAATCACTTTGTCTGACTCGAACACCATACGAAATCCATGTTTGTTTAACAGAGACCCGGAGACCAGGTTCTTTCGGATTTCTGGCACATAGAGGACATTGTTCAGAGTCAGTTCCTTTCCAAATGTCATTTTCAGCAGCACCTTCCCTTGGCCTTCAACAGCAGAAGAGGCAGAGTTCCCCATGAAAACTTTCTCCCCATTCATTGGTTCGAAAGTTGAAAACAAATCTTATTCGAGCAAACGTGCCTAGTGGCACCAGTGTCAATCCACCGTTCCTTCGGATTCGACCCAACCATGTTCACTTCAGAAACTATTGCAGAGAGGTTTATGTCAGACATTTTGAGTGATGGTATTCACCGTATTTGTCTCATAATTCTTTCTCTTCAGAAGTCTGCAATCCATCGATCTAAGACCCATCTTGCCACAGTTAAAGCATTTTCCTTGAAATTTGCTCTTTGCTCCTTT
>JAGVVM010021363.1:0-10684 GCA_019149425.1 Psidium friedrichsthalianum | reverse complement strand
AAAGGGTTAGACCTATGCTAAACGAAGTCACATAACTCAGAAAGACATTGTTAGATCAAGACAAAATTTAAAAGAAAACCAAAATTTAAACTAAATCAGCCAAAATTCTAGTTGCTTTCTTTGAGTGTGGTCTACAAGAAGAACATCAAAGCTTCACTTTTTTCTTGTTCTTTTTTTTAAAGATTTTCCTTGAAATTTTTTTTTTCAAAAACCTACGAATAAGAATTCTTGAGAAGCCTAACCCTTGATACTTATCATAGATGACAAATTTTTCAATCGTTGGTTTTCATCATCGGGCTAGTTTGGTATGCCTCAACAAAATTTTAAAATAATAAAAAAAATTGTAGTTTTTTGATAATGAATCAATTGGATTACATCTTATTGAAAAGAAAGTGCAAATATTTTCCTCAATGGTGAGGAGCTTGACTCCAAAAATGAATCCTAAACGTTGAAAATGCAACCTAAACAACTAAAAAGTAGGAAAGATCCCATGCGGGGAATTGCATAAAATTAAAGGGGTTACTGATTTGGGTCAACGCCCACTTCATCAATGATAAATTCTCTTGAATTCTAGTCAGGCCAATCGTCTCATGGGTCCCAACTAGCACCATGTGGGAAGGGATGACGCCGCAGGAGTATTCCATCCTTAAACATATGAGGATATTCCAATTGCATGCTCAAGACTACCAACATATCCCGATCTCCACCACAATACTTCCATGCACGGAACATGGGATTGCCAGCATCAATCATATCTTGGATTCGAAATTCATAATGTGATGCATTCCTCTAGAGAGTGGCCTTCTCAACCATAATGGAAATCGTAAAACTTCCCTAAGCCGAAATTGCGGGTGTTCTTGATCCAAGGAAAAGCTTGTTCTCGTTGAAATAACCCCTTCTTCAGAGTATTGGCCATTTGACGAGCATTGCCATGGGGAGCAAAATAAATTATCTTCCTTTCAACACTAGAGGTTCATCATGTGGAAATCGGCCATGTTCACCAAAATCTTCCGTTATGTCGAATTCTTGGGGAAGAGGAATGAGGTAGCCAGTATCAATGAAATCTTGAATGCGACATCTCAACTGATAACAATCCTTCAAAGAGTAGCCAACTTCCCTAAAGTGGAAGTCACAAGTCTTGTGGGGATCGTAATTGACCAGATCTTTGGGATTAGGGAATCTACGTTCCCTTTGGAGCAACCTACACTTCAGCAAAATGGCCTAAATCCCAGGCTCTGGTAATGGGAGTGGAGTGAATTGCATTCCCATTTGGATGGGTGGTTGATCCCGAGTTGCTCGACCTTGATGAGGCATGATACAACAAGTGGCATTATGCTTCGGGAGATGTTGAATTGTCTCGGGTGATGCTCAAGAAAATGAACAACATGTTCCATGATATCAATCTTTTCAACCACCACAGCATCCTAGGTGTGCATTTTGTCTCGAAGTTTCTCGATCCTCCGTTTCATAATGACTACAATTTCAGCCTTGTCACTCATCTTCCTTTTCCTTGATCGAGTAAGGTAAGGGTCTCGTTGGGGATCCATGATGGGCCATCTGTGAAAAGAAACAGCCAAGATGAGCATAATGAATGAGAATAACAGGCCGGTCCATGACATGTATCTAGATTCAAAAAAGAAACAATTGTCACTAAAAGGCCAACCCATGGAAAATTCTAGTTTCGTTTGCTTTTGGCGAGAAATTCACATTAATTCATAGAATGATTGAAATGGCACCAAAATTTATAATCATGTAGTACAGATGATGATGGAAAACTTCCATGTTTTAAGTTCTTACAAAAAAAAAATGCCCATATTAGTGCATTTTAATGAGTTTCTCAAAAACTCTTCCCAAAGCACTGATTCGTCTAGTTTTTGTTCAAGGAGTAAATGAACCATCAAAATTGTGAATCAAGATCCAAAAATCTTCAGCCCACTAATTCAAAGCTCATTTTACAACTTTCATGTTTTTATTTTTCTCAAAAGATCCCATTTGTTAGTGGTAAATGACGAAATAAAAGTGAAGTTAGGAAAATTCCAGAACTTATACCATTTTTATTTCACCTTAAATAATGTAATAAATGGAAAATGCACTAGATTGATTCGAAACCTTTTGATGTGATGAATTAAGATCTTTTAAACATTTTTCATGAGGACTTTGTGGATGAATTTGAATCACATAATTCGGTAAAAATTAAAGAGCACGAAAAGGTCAGTGCGATCACCATCACTTATTACAAAAATTTCCAACAATCCTATTTATCATGGACCAACCTAAAAAAATATAAGATGAGATAGAGTTCAAGAGCATACTTTACCATAGGATAAGAAACTAAATAATCCATATGGACATGCATATGATTCGTAAGTTAACCTTATTTTAACTATCCTAAAGGCTCGCAAATTAAAGTGAAAGACTTGCGATAAGGTAACAATCTCATGCACATAATCAAGATTAGTTGTGATCCCACGACATAACTAGAATTAGCCAGGCCCTTCCACTTCGGTTTCTCCAGTTGAAAATTATAACCTCCACTTCGATAACCCTATCGAGCACGAGTTCTAACTTTTGAAACTCATTTTTGGGAAAAAAAAAAATCGGCATTGAGTTTGAACTAACTTCCAACCATGACCTCACGGTGAATATTAGAATCAATCTCAATACCATCCTAAAACTAATTGACCAGGTTCGAGCACGGGACGTGTGTGGTGTAATGCTAAAGCAATTAATCATACATAACAATTAAATGCAAATATCGCTTTAAAATGTGCATAATTAAATAAATAATTTCAAACACCAATCTACAAAACAAAGGATCAGCCTAATACTCCACTCCTTATAACTCACATCTACAAAATCATTTAACACATGGTTAGACAGTACCTGGAGTCCATGCTACCAAACAAAAATATAATTTTTTTTCATGAAATTATTGGCCTAAGTCCACTAAGGTTCCTTTAAATTTTTTTCAAAAATTAAAGTGATTAATTAATCAATTGTTTTGAAAAAAAATCAAGCTTAGTTCCCAATAGAGTCGCTAAGCTGTCGCAACCTAAAAATGAATTTCTCAGGTTAATAGATTATCAGGTTAATTATTCAACTAACCTAACTCGAACTCTCCCACGTCCATACCAAATTGCAACTTATGGTTTAACAATTCATAGGCAAGGATTTTCAATAGGAATCACTACTAATCGTTCTTGGTAGGCCGATTAGAAACCTAAGTAACTTAACGGGAGAACTAAATTAATTCTACAAACTAGAGATTAAGAGTTTGAGGACTTGATGACACTGCATTGTTCTAACACCGTTTCGGTACCATTTTATTTCATGAAAAATCATTTGAGAAGGCAACATTAATGGCACAATCAATTAATTGAACATCTAAAAATCAAGATAATCAAAGGAGCATGCGCCAAACAAAATATTATTTTTTTAAAAAAACTTTCTTCCTTTCTTATGAATGCATGAATGACTATACCATATGCAATGCATGAAATTATTCTAGGATGCATCTAATCTAAACATGTGATTCCATATGAAATGCAAGCTAATACGCAAACTAAAATAAGATGACAGGGATAATGACATGGCATGAATGACGAGGCAAGTATGGCATGGCATGGATGACGTGGTGAGTATGATGTGGCATAAATAACATGACAAAGATGGCATGGGATAGATGACGTGGCATAAATGACGTGGAATAAATGACATGGGAAGTATGAATGACATAGCGAGAACGATTTTTTTAAAATTTTCGGATGAACTTATTTCCTAAAATAGAACTATGTCAAAACAATGTTTATCCTGCATATTTTAGAGTTTAAATTGACTTAAGACCTAATATATTAAAGATAGATTATTTTAGACAAGAAATTCTATTAAGGCATGCAATTTCTATTCTAAAATGCAATCTAACCTAAAAATATTTTGCAAAAAAGATTAGATATGCAAGTATCTGCATGATTGGCATCGGGTCTGTTGGCTCACAGGTTTGGACTAACTCTTCACGGGATGTACCATGATTAGATCCCTTTGTGAAACTCTACCGAATTTGTGCCTGGGATGTACTTTGTCTTTTCTCCTTGGGAATCTTTCTTCTTCTTTTGTGTGGACTTCTCCTTCGCGTTGTCTCCTCGATGGCCGTGGGGTCATCTATGAAGAAGCAGCCCCCAGCCTCTCTCTTTCCACTCTTTGGACAAGACCTCCCCTCTGTCGCCATGTCTCTCTCTCTCTCTCTCTCTCTCTCTCTCTCTCTCTCTCTCTCTCTCTCTCTCTTTTTCTCCTTCACATTCTGAACGTGAATTTGGTGGCCGTGTAGATTAATATGCGTGGCCCCCTCCCCTTCACAAAAAAAGGATGGGACCAACTTTCCTATTGTAGATGCATATATTTGTTTATTTCCTCGTTCTTCACTGCATGCACGTTTATATGAAAGGATTCTTTTATGCAGGTGTGCCCATGGATGCGTGAGGATGTCAGGATATATTGCCCGAATACATGCCTCAGGCGATATTTACTTCCCAAATCTCCTACCTGTTCACGTGTCAATTTCAAGTCCACTTCCGCCTCCGGTCCAATGCAAAATGTAGTGCATTAATGCATAAAATAAATTATCCTATATGAAAAATAATTTAAATATTTTTGCAAGGGACTAAGGTTAGTTCCTAATTCTTCATGCAAAATTAATGACTAAAAATGATAGCCAAAATTTAGGTGTCAATAGCAGTCCTTATGAATGTTATTCTTAGCTTTGCCTAAAAAAGCCCATATATGTACCAAAATCAAGGGTGCAATCAAGTTGACTTGATACAGTGTCAAGCTTGAGCTTGACTTGATTTGCTTACTCGTTGTTGGAAACTCGACTCGAGCTCGATCGAGTATCAAAATTTGGGCATGAGCTTGGCTCAAACAGGAAATTTAGATATTCGCGCTCGACTTAATTAAGATACAATAGTATCTGCACTCGAGCACAAGCTTAATAAGCTTGGATATTCTTCTCGCCTTTAACGTGATTGCACAATATCCGATTTCAAAGACTTTCTAGTGCTTTTATGTAATTGGAATATACTTTCTAACAAAGTAATAAAAACTAGATTTGGCTCGCTAATTTCCCAAGCTGAGTGTTGGCGAGCTTGAGCTTGACTCAACAGTTCCTCGAGCTTGAGCTCTGCTCGAAATTAGGTGAGTCAATTTCGAGCAATTACCAAGTCGAGCTCAAAGCTACTCGAGCTCAAACCACTGCTCGAAATTGGGAGGAATTAAGGGAATAGAAAAAATAAAAAATAAAAAAGATAGAAGATAAAGATAAATAACTAAAACATTAAAAAAAATTTATTTTTCTGAAACCATAAAAAATGCATAAAAAAAGCAAAAACAAAAAAACAAAAGAATTATTGAACGGAGCATATGGAGGAAAACCAAATCCAATTTTCTATACCAAGCAATGGAAAATATTTTTCGAGTCTTTTACATATTTCAACCAAACACCCGAAAATTTAGTCATTTTCTTGAAAATTGACTTCTCAGAAAATACTTTGCACAAGCAACTCATTTTTCATGAAACAAACAAAGCCTTAGTGCCCGTCAGTTTTTATAATTATTTCTAGGAAATCAACTCGAATAGGAAATTCAGATATTCGCGCTCAACTCAATTAAGATACAATAGTATATGTACTCAAGCACAAGCTTAATAAGCTTGGATATTTTTCTCGCATTTATTCACGTGATGGCACAATATCTAATTTCAAAGACTTTCTTGTGTTTTTATGTAATTGGAATATACTTTTTAACAAAGTAATAGAAACTGGATTAGGCTCGCTACCTTCCCAAGCTGAGTGCTGGCGAGCTTGAGCTCGACTCAACAAAATACTAGAGTTGCTCAAGCTTGAGCTCGACTCGAAATTAGGTGAGTCAATTTCGAGTAATTACCGAGTCGAGCTCGAAGCTACTCGAGCTCAAACTACTGGTGAGTAGCTTTGAACTTGACTTGGTAATTATTTTTTTCTTCATTTTGTGAGAGTCTATTAGCGGTAAATCTCAAAATCCCCAAGATATTTTCACATGGACTAATGCTAATATACTCAGACTTGTTTCAAATCTAGTATAAATAATATCGTAGCAAAGCGCAAGTCGCTGGTTAGATAAGTGAATGATATTCAACATCTACAAATAATTTGTTATATCACTTAGTATACTAACTCTGTAAATCAACCTTACTTTTTTTGATAATTTAACGGCATGGACATCAAGAACAAATTATCTTGAGGCCCATGGAATACTCTACAAACCCCATGAACCGGTTAAGTTTAGGGTTTTGGCTTGTGCAAATGGCTTTAACTCTGATCAGTTGGCTTAGGTTTTCTATTATTCAGTCCTTGACAAATCTCCTTGTCATATCCTAACTAGCTTAGGTTTTGAACTATGTAGGGCTGATTCTGATCTTGTATTCCAAATTCCTTTCGACCTTTAGGTCTTATCCAATTTGAAATGTGATGGACCATGTAATTATAGACTGTTGCATTTGTTATATTATTGTGTCCAAAACCTAAAGCATATGATCTTAGGTTTAACTTGCCGTAAATGACCTTGGAAGACCCTTTTTTACCTTGCCAATATAATAATTATTCCTTTTTTTTTTCCTCATATTGATTCCATATCCAGATTCGCTTCGTTTTTTGGCCACTCTAATCTAGTTTCGTGTTTATAATTCTTTCTTGTGAATGATGTCACTGCATTACCTCAGGGTCATGGAAGATCCATAGTCTGTCTGATTAAGAGAATAGCATAGAGGCATTAGAAAGTGCAATAGAGTTGAAAAATTCGATTCATTGTGGGGGATCTACTGCGATGAGTCTCATCAATATCTCACCTTCCGTCCTTTCTTGCTTAAGGTTGGTGTCTACAATCTTAGAAGGCCTGTCTTTGACTTGTGGATAATATATACTGTCAAGAGACTTTTTGGTGCTAATTTCAACACATTTGTTTGTCATTAACCCACGGGAAAAGGTATCTTAGTAAATCATGCTTTTGTTCATTACATTTTGGTTGCTGGGTTTTAGTGGATAAGGACATTCATCTACTGGCCTTGTAGTATGCGGTCCAGAACTTGAGAACTCTGCCATATGCAAGGAACAAAAGAGTCGTCGGTCAGTTTTATCCTCGTGAAGTAAATAGGTTCCTTAGGGTTGTGTTTTTCTGGTAGTTGTTGGTACTGCGCTGCACTTGTTTTCGCTTACCAATGTCGAGTTCTTGATTTGCACCCGAAGAATTTGATCAGGCTAGAATTATTAGCTGAAAGAATCAAAAGGATTCTGTTGAGATGTACGAGTATTGCGGGAAATGCATCTCGAAGTTATGCTGATACTGTCTGAGAAAGTTCTGAGATGTTCCCCATACTAGGGAAGTAATTCATTCTCTTAGGCTGTATTTGTTTCACGAAAAAAGTTTTCCTAGAAAATATTTTCTTCGATTTTCAGCAGTTGGGGACGGAAAATATATGGTCAAAGAAAATATTTTTCGATCAAAAGAATTATTGAAAGGAGCATATGGAGGAAAACCAAATCCAATTTTCCATACCAAACAATGGAAAATATTTTCCGAGTCTTTTACATATTTCAACCAAACCCCAGAAAATTTAGCCATTTTCCTGAAAATTGACTTCTCGAAAAATACTTTCCACAAGCAACTCATTTTTCGTGAAACAAACAAAGCCTTAGTGGCCGCCGGTTTTTATAATTATTTCTAGAAAATCAACTTTGGTTGTGGGGCAATGTCTGCTTCGATGAAACACGTAAATGTTCAGTGTCCATCAAGAATTAGCATACACCATATCGCATCGCTGCACCTTAAGATTTCGCATATCCCGTCATTTGCCCATTTTTGATGAGCAACAAAGGTGGCAATTTGCAGGAACTGCTTTATGTTTAGCCCCAAGCCTGGAACCATATTATCAGAATCTCAGGGCTTGAGATGCCAGCCGATTCTTCCTTCCGAAATTTTTGGCAGACGATTCTTTCTTCCTTTTCTTTCTGCAGACTGTAGACTTATCTACCTTGTAATGCTAATGTGGATTGCTCGGAATATGAGTGTTCTTTTTGTGTCTCTCTCGTTGCTAGCTAGTGATGCATCGCATGAACACCGAACCTACACCGAACCTAAAGCACCAAAAGACGTCTAGTTGCAGTAATAACTGTGATGAATCGCTAATCTCTCTTTCTGGAAGAGTTGCAGAATACGATGACGCAATCATCGTCCTGAAATTGCTAGAAATGCCACGGCTTCTCGGTTCGAACTTTGAACCAATTGGTCTCTGTGGTAACTATAAGAGGCTAAAGCTGCATCCGCAACTCCTTTCTACAGAAAATGGGGAAGAAGAAAAATAACAAAGAATATACGAGGGTTAAACCTTTTTTGCTTTTTGGGGGTCCTCGCTACTCATTCAAATCCTTCAACCTCACAGAACATGAATGCTTCGCCCTACTTGCTGAAGCAGTCGTTGCAATGAATTGAACACATTGCTTTCTGTCTTGTGCAGTTGCAGAAACGTTTCCCACATTCACAGTCCTGATGGATGCTGTTCTTAGCTTTGCTTGAAAAGCCCAGAAATGTACTAAAATCATGGGTGCAATCCAGTCGACTTGATATAGCGTCAAGCTTGAGCTCGACTTGATTTGCTTACTCGATGTTGGAAACTCGACTCGAGCTCGACTCAGTATCAAAATTTGGGCTTGAACTCGACTCGAATAGGAAATTCAGATATTTGCGCTTGACTCAATTAAGATACAATAGTATATGCACTCGAGCACAAGCTTAATAAGCTCGGATATTCTTCTCGCATTTATTCACGTGATGGCACAATATCTAATTTCAAAGACTTTCTTGTTTTTTATGTAATTGGGATATGCTTTTTATCAAAGTAATAGAAATTGGATTAGACTCGCTAATTTCCAAAGCTGAGTGTTGGCGAGCTTGAGCTTGAGCTCGAGCTCAACTCGAAATTAGGTGAGTCAATTTCAAGTAATTACCAGTCGAGCTCGAAGCTACTCAAGCTCAAACTACTGGTGAGTAGCTTCGAGCTCGACTCGGTAATTATTCTTTCTTCTTTTTGTGAGAGTCTATTGGCAGTAAATCTCAAAATCCCCAAGATATTTTATCATCGAGTAATGCTACTAAGACTAGTTTCAAAGCTGGCATAGATAATATCGTAGCAAACCGCAAGTCGCCGTTTAAATAAGTGGATGATATTCAACATCTACAAATAATTTGTTATATCACTTAGTATACTAACTCTGTAAATCAACCTTACTTCTTTTTATAATTTAACGGCGTGGACATGAAGAGCAGATTATCTTGAGGCCTATAGAATACTCGGCCAACCCCATGAACTGGTTAAGTTTAGCGTTTTGGCTTGTGCAAATGACTTTAACTCCGATTAGTTGGCATGTAATTGGTAAGATCGGGTAGGTGATTTGCCAATCCTATGAGGTTAGCGTTGTGATACACATCTTTTCTCTTTCTCATTCTCTTTCTCTTCCTACGAAGTTCCCCCTCTTTCACGATAGTACTAGTTTCTGACGTGTAATCCAATGTGAATTTGTTATTAATCTTACTTCACTTAAAATCATTTTCTTTTTCATAGTTTCCACGTTATTATCTTTCACAAATAGCTTTCTACTGAGTACTTTGCTCCCGTCTGACCTCAAAATGCAAGTGTCCGATTTACAACTTGAGCAAATGATATCTTTTTTATCCAATTAAACTGATTTCATTTCGAGAAAAAATCAATTTTCAGAAATTGTTTAGTGACCTTATTGTACATTGTCGAATTAATCACAACGATATATCATTACATATGACAAATTGGTGCTCTTCTTTCCACAATCTCGTTGGTTGACCCACCTTGAGTTTGAGAGGGGGGAGGGGGGTTAGATATATTGTATATATTAGGATTAGGGTTTTCCCTATAGTGTATTTATTTATGTTTACCTTATATGAATATATATGTCGGCCTTGTGCCTAATTGTAATCAAGTATTCTATTATTTACTTCTCTAAATCTATTAGAAATAACATGTCTAGATGATGGACTCGCAAGTTGTTGGCGTGTCCGAAGCACTGATCTCGTGTCGATTGCATGTCGAAGAGTGTTGGAGTATCAAAGAGCATTGAACACGACACAACATGACGCGAATGCATATCGGTGCTACTTGGCTGGTAAGCAGCTTTGAGCTCAATTCAAACTCACCCCTAATTATAGATATGTCCGTGGCAAGTTTAACATTGTAACATCGATCATTTCTTTCTTCTCGATATTTGCGATTCTCACGAAAAATCGAATCACGAGACATGTTTTCATTATCGGCATCTATGTCCCTAGGAAGAGATTCATCTCATGTCAAACTCATTGATCCAAGAGTTTCCTATTGGAATAATCATACCAATAGTCCCTCGTTGGCCCAATATGCAATATGGTCCATAAACTTTTAATTTGTTCAATGTAGTCCCTATACTAAGCTAAAGAAAGGCATTTTGGTGAAGTGCAGACTTGAAGAACGGACAGGTAGAAGAAAAAGAAAAGAAGTTGCTGCGCTGACTGGTAGGCAATGTTGTGAATTCCCATCTTATAAGAGCCTACGCCAAAGGGAGAGAGACCAGCTCTACCCTATTCTCTCAATTCCCAG
>JAGVVM010021362.1:0-11574 GCA_019149425.1 Psidium friedrichsthalianum | reverse complement strand
GGCTGCATCTTAAGATTTCGCACATCCCGTCATTTGCCCATTTGCAATGAGCAACAAAGGTGGCAATTCGCAGGAACTGCTTTATGTTTAGCCCCAAGCCTGGAACCATATTATCATAATCTCAGGGCTTGAGATGCGAGCCGATTCTTCATTCCGAAATTTTTGGCAGACGATTCTTTCTTCCTTTTCTTTCAACAGACCGTACACTTAGTACCTTGTCATGCTAATGTGGATTGCTCGGAATATGAGTGTTCTATTTGTGTCTCTCTCGTTGCTAGCTAGTGATGCATCGCATGAACACCGAATCTACACCGAACCTAGAGCAGCGAAAGACGTCTAGTTGCAGTAATAACTGTGATGAATTGCTAATCTCTCTTTCTGGAAGAGTTGCAGAATTCGATGACCCAATCATCGTCCTGAAATTGCTGGAAATACCACGGCTTCTGGGTTCGAACTTTGAACCAATTGGTCTCTGTGGTAACTATAAGAGGCTAAAGTTGCATTTGTAACTCCTTTCTACAGAAAATTGAGAAGAAGAAAAATAACAAAGAATATACGAGGGTTAAATCCTTTTTGTTTTTGGAGGTCCTCGCTACTCATTCAAATCCTTCAACCTCACAGAACATGAATGCTATGCCCTACTTGCTGAAGCAGTCGTTGCAATAATTGAACACATTGCTTTCTCTCTTGTGCAGTTGCAGAAACGTTTGCCACACTCACAGTCCTGATGGATGTTGTTCTTAGCTTTGCCTGAAAAGCCCACAAATGTACCCAAATCAAGGGGCAATGCAGTCGACTTGATATAGTGTGAAGCTTGAGCTCGACTTGATTTGCTTACTCGATGTTGGAAACTCGACTCGAGCTCGACCGAGTATCAAAATTTGGGCTTGAACTCGACTCGAATAGGAAATTCATATATTCGCGCTGGACTCAATTAAGATACAATAGTATATGCACTCGAGCACAAGCTTAATAAGCTCGGATATTCTTCTCGCATTTATTCATGTGATGGCACAATATCTAATTTCAAAGACTTTTTTTTGTTTTTATGTAATTGGAATATACTTTTTGACAAAGTAATAGAAACTGGATTAGGCTTGCTATTTCCCAAGCTGAAGCTGAGTGTTGGCGAGCTTGAGCTCGACTCGAAATTAGGCGAGTCAATTTTGAGTAATTATCGAGTCGAGCTCGAAGCTACTCGAGCTCAAACTACTGGTGAGTAGCTTCGAGCTCGACTCGATAATTATTCTTTCTTCTTTTTGTGAGAGTCTATTGGCAGTAAATCTCAAAATCCCCAAGATATTTTACCATCGAGTAATGCTAATATACTAAGACTAGTTTCAAAGCTGGTATAATAATATTGTAGCAAACCGCAAGCCGTCATTTGGATAAGTGAATGATATTCAACATCTACAAATAATTTTTTATATCACTTAGTATACTCACTCTGTAAATCAACCTTACTTTTTTGTGATAATTTAACGGCGTGGACATGAAGAACATATTATCTTGAGGCCCATGGAATACTCTGCCACCCCATGAACCGGTTAAGTTTAGGGTTTTGGCCTGTGCAAATGGGTTTAACTTCGATCAGTTGGCACGTAATTGGTAAGATCGGATAGGTGATTCGCCAATCCTATGAGGTTAGCCTTGTGATACACATCATTTCTCTTTCTCTTCCTACGAAGTTCCCCCTCTTTCACGATAGAACTAGTTTCAGAGGTGTAATCCAATGTGAATTTGTTATTAATCTTACTTCACTTAAAATCATTTTCTTTTTCATAGTTTCCACGTTATTATCTTTCACAAATAGCTTTCTACTGAGTACTTTGCTCCCGTCTGACCTCAAAATGCAAGTATCGGATTTACAACTTGAGCAAACGATATCTTTTTTTTTAATCCAATTAAACTGATTCATTTCGAGAAAAAATCAATTTTCACAAATTGTTTAGTGACCTTATTATACATTGTCGAATCAATCACAATGATATATCATTACATATGACGAATTGCTGCTCTTCTTTCCGAACTCTCGTTGGTTGACCTACCTTGAGTTTGAGGGGGGTGTTAGATATATTGTATATATTAGGATTAGGGTTTTCCCTTTAGTGTATGTATTTACGTTTATACCCTACCTTGTATGTATATTTTTGTCGGCCTTGTGCCTAATTGTAATCAAGTATTTTGTTATTTACTTCTTAAATCTATAACAAATAACGTGTCTAGATGATGGATTTGCATGTTGCTAGCGTGTCCAGAGCACTGACCACGTGTCAGTTGCATGTCAGAGAGTATCGGAGTATCAGAGAGTATAGAACACGACACGACACGACATAACACGGAGACGCCTGCAGAATGTCAGTGCTACTTGGCTAGTAAGTAGATTTGAGCTCAACTCAGACTCACCCCTAATTATAGACATGTCCATGGCAAGTTTAACATTGTAACATCGATCATTTCTTTTTTCTCCATATTTGCGATTCTCGCAGCAAAATCGAAATCTTGAGACATGATTTCATTATCGGCATCTATGTCCATAAGAAGAGATTCATCTCACGTCAAACTCATTGATCCAAGAGTTTCTTATTGGGATAATCATATAAAATAGTCCCTCGTTGGCCCAATATGTAATGTGGTGCATGAACTTTTAATTTATTCAATGTGTTCATGTACTAAGCTAAAGAATGGCATTTTGGTGAAGTGCAGACTTGAAGGACGGACAGGTAGAAGAAAAAGAAAAGAAGTTGTTGCGCTGACTTGTAGGCAATGTTGTGAATTCCCATATTATAAGAACCCTAGCCAAAGGGAGAGAGGCCAGCTCTACCCTATTCTCTCAATTCCCAGTTGAGAGAACATCATGGGTTCTTCTCCAGGAACTCATCATCAACTAAGCCTTGCCTTCCTCTTCTTCGCTTCGCTCGCATGTCTGTCTCTGTCGCACACTTCTCTCCCCAGCGAGTACTCGATCGTCGGCTATGGACAGAGCCCGAATGACGCCGTTTCGGATGAACAGGTCGCCGAGCTCTTCCAGAGATGGAAGGCGAGGCACAAGAAGGTGTACGAGCACACGGCGGAGGCTGAGAAGCGGCTCGAGAACTTCAAGAGGAACTTGAGATACGTGATGGAGAGAAGTCGGACGGGCAAGAGGCATGGTGTGGGGCTGAACAAGTTTGCCGACTTGAGCGACGAGGAGTTCAAGCAACTCTACTTGTCCAAAGAAGAAGTCGATCAACCAAACGTGGAGAGCCAGAAGGGAGAGCTTGAGGAGGAACAGGAGGATGGGAGTGGAGCCTTGCGTGGCACCATTTTCTTTGGATTGGAGGACTATGACATTGTCACACCTGTGAAGAACCAACGACAATGTGGTATGTCTCTTGACCTACTAATTTTTGGAAATCTCTAAGTTTGACATCGCAAATAATTCATAACGTACCTTATTCGTATCTTCTCGATTTAGTCATTATATTGAGTCGTTTATATTTCAGAATCAATATGACCTCACAATTGACCACGTTGATTCCAACATCACGATTTGATTTGCTTACCTTATCGTCCCTATAACATGAGTACGCGTAACGTTTGACAAACACCTGGTCTAATCTGACTTCAAGTTGTATCTAAAGTTTGAGAGTTGTATTCCATCTAGTTCGGACTATTCAAAAATCAGTATGACCCACAATTGATCGAGTTGGTTTCGACACCACGAGTTGGCTTTGCTCACCCCACCGTCCCAATAATATGAGCATGCACAACATCAGACGGACACCAAGTCTAATTTGACTTCAAGCCATATCTAAAGTTTGAGATTTGAATTCCATCTGGTTCGGATTAATAGTCACGTTAGCTTAACGTTAAGCTTCATTTTTATGGTCGATTCTGCTTCCGTGGTGGCAAGTGAGATACTGAGAGACATGGTCTGCATGCACGTGCCCAGATGCCATTGACTTGACCACTAGAAATTCTCCTTTGTCTTATATTATTGGTTTGGTCAAATATGAGGAGGTAAGGCCGTCAGGCTCAACAGCATAAACGTGGGCCCTTGTTGTTGTCGGGTAACTACATGATAAACGTGGCCAGTTTTAACCCAATCAATGCACTGCAAGAACATTAGGTAGCTTGTAGGGTTTGGCGTTCCGAGAGAGAATTTAAAAAAAATGTTAAATCTATTGTAATTGTATCAATTCAGTCATAAATTTTATTTTTATCGATTCAATCATAAATCTTTTATATTTGGGCTAATTCAGTTCATCGGACAATTTTAACCGGCCAGTCCTAATATAACATTGCCGGCACTGACGAAAACTTTTTAATAATATTTTAAATTTTTTTTGAACTATTCTATAATTCTTGTCTTTTTCTTTTCTTTTCTTTTCTTTTCTTTAGCTATTTCTTTCCCCCTACGCTTAGGGTCAACGAGGGTCGCCAGCCAACCCTCGCCAGCCACAAGTGAGCATCGGTGAGGACGGCCCGGCAACCCTTGCTGGTGAGAGGAGGAGGAGAGAAAACTAAAGAAAAGAAAAGAAAAACTATAAAAAAAAACTCAAAAATTAAAATATTATTTAGAAAATTCCGCGTCAACATCCAGAAAAGAAAGACCGAGCTTCGGAATCGCGTGTGGCACATATGAACTATTCAATATTGTGTTAATCTGGTGTTTTTGGTGGGATTTTCTATTGAATAATATGATGTCGCTTGATTGTTGCACTTGTCCATGATCATAGGAAGTGGCTGGGCATTCTCTGCCACTGGAGCCATGGAAGGAATCAATGCGAATGAAACGGGAACCTGATTAGCCTTTCGGAGCAAGAGCTCGTGGACTGCGACACCACCAACGATGGATGCGAGGGCGGCCAACCGGACCCTGCCTTCGAGTGGGTCATCAACAATGGCGGTATCGATTCAGAAGCGATTATCCCTACACTGGCGTGGCCGGTGTCTGCAACGTTCGTTCTCTTTTAATTCCTATGTCGATCCGTCCCGAGGATAATTGTCCAAAAAGTTTTAATCTATTATACACAGTTAATTCAGTCTTAAAATTTTCGATTGTGCCAGTTTAGTTCTAAACCTTTGATGATTTGTCAATATAGTCTTTCTCGCCAATTTTGGCCGAAAACCACTAGCATGAATCGTCGCCAATGAGTAAAGTCTCCTGGAGTGAACTTAATTCGCATTTTCTTGCATTTTTCTTGAGTAATTATGTGAGACATTTGAAGAAAACATGATGAAACATAGTCTTAACTTTTCTGATTTAGAGTTTGATTTTTGTTCAATCAGGAGGACGCTAACAAAGTGCGATGGGGAAATTGGATCAGGATCTTGTTTGCGCGGTCCTAAACAGCCAATTAGCGCCGGCATGGACGCCTCGTCCACAGATTTCAAGTTGTACACTTCGGTAAGTCTCAATTCCTAATTTTCTTGTGATCTGCACTTGCACGACGAGAGATTTTGTATACAAACCGTTTACTTGACGATGCTACGAATTGGGGTGTCAGGGCATCTACGACGGTGAGTGTTCGAGCGATCCCGACAACATCAACCACTTTGTCCTAATCGTTGGTTATGACACCGAAGGCGGCGAAGCATTTTGGATTGTGAAGAACTCCTGGGGAACACAATGGGGAATCGGAGGATACTTCTGGCTACGCAGAAACCCGGAGCTGCCGTCCGGCGTATGCGCCATCAACGCGATGGCTTCTTATCCAACCAAATTGCCCCCGCGCCGCCCCCGCCTCCTCCGTCGCCGCCGCCACCATCTCCCCCGCCCCCTCCGCCGCCATCGCCACCGCCACCGCCGCCATCTCCCCCGCCTCCTCCTTCGCCATCGCCGCCGCCGCCGCCGTCTCCCCCGCCTCCACCTTCGCCATCACCGCCGCCACCCCCGTCTCCCCCACCACCCCCTTCTCCCCCGCCTCCGCCTTCGCCATCGCCGCCGCCGCCGCCGCCATCTCCCCCGCCTCCGCCCCCGTCTCCCCCGCCTCCGCCTTCGCCATCACCGCCACCGCCCCCGTCTCCCCCACCTCCGCCCCCGTCTCCCCCGCCACCGCCTCCTCCCTCCAGACAATGCGATAACTCCTCCACCTCCTGCCCCGTCTTCGAGACGTGCTGCTGCGTCAATGAGTCCAACGATTCCTGCCAGCGTTACATCTGCTGTCCTTACGAGAACGCAGTGTGCTGCACCGGGACAATCTATTGCTGCCGCAGCGGGACCTCTGAAGATGAATGTTGTGGCACGGTATGTGAACTTGGGTCTTAAGAGTTCATTTTCTCATCTCACATCACAAATTCATCTGATCTTATTTCACAACTGAAGTACGTAATCCATCTATCTGAGCTAGGAAGATAGTCTTAACTTTCTATGACCCTTATACTCCTCTTGCTGATTCCTAACAGAATGCTGGAGATTACTTGGGAGTCGCCGCCAGGAAGCAGAAGAAAGGGATTTACCAACCACTGGTCTGGAAGAGGAACCGTCTCGCCGCGATCCGCTGACCACTAGAGAAGCGCCGATTGGACCAAACATTTCTCGGACTTCAATACGAGTAATCGTCGGCTATCTCATTTTACTCCCTTCACTAGGAATCGACCAGAACCCTGTATCAGTCAGGCTCATGTTCAAATATAAAGTTAGAGCATGTCCTGGCTTCAGGTCAAAGGTTGTTTTTCTTCACCGCATCATATGTATTAAGGTACACTGCTTGCAGTAACTGCTACTGGTACTCGTGTTCATCATCGCCTGAGTCGATGCTTGGATATCTCGGTGACATTCCGGGATCCAATAATAAAGAGTACATATGTTTTTCATCTTATTTTTCTGCATCTCGTGGGGTTGGGTTGGGGGCTCATTTGCCGATGAGGTCGGAGAATCAGAGCCCGGCCACCGGAAAGAGCAAGCGCCCTCGCGTGCAACGGCCGTGCCACCACTGTCCCGAACCACCCAAGCTTTAACCAACCCTCGTTTGACGGTCGTGAGAAAGGACCGACCCTCTTCTAGTAACGCCGAGCAGTGGCAGTGCTGCCACCGCCTGAAAGGGCTAAATTCATCAGCGATTGATATAGTGATTCAAGTGCAAGGATCAACGTGTGGGATGTTGATTTGATTTTTCATGCCAACAAATACAATCTTAGTTTTTGGACAACCAACCCATGCTCCAGCTTGCATTTTTTCCTTTTCCAAAAGCAAGATAAAAGAATCATGACCAATTCGTTAAAACAGTAATAAAAGACCGATTAAAAGATGAAGTGTATGTTGACACCTAAATTTTGATTTTTTTTTATCTTACAATTAATTGCATATAGATATTAGGAGCATTCGCATAAATTTTGAATTCGTCTCGGTCCGATGGTGAGTGAATTTGATTGAATGTTCTAAAATTAATTAAGTGCATGGAACCCGCGAAAAAAAAAAGAGAGAATCTTGGATATTCGGTAATGTTACACGTGGGAGCATAAATTTGGGCAACATATTTGGGGGGCCATAGATAATTCATACAAATAGAGAGACATACACGTGAGGTTTAAGGTCTTCTTCGGAGGCGAAGACTCTTCAAGAAAAATTGGCAACTTCGACTCCTCTGTCCCAATTTATTCGTGTTCAGCTTCATTGTCCAAGTTGTTGCTGTTTTGTGCTCATCTCTGTTGCTGTTCGGCACCGAATTAACCATGGTCTAGGCGCGGTTTGGTTGCTACTTGGTGCCGATATTTCCTGCTGTCCGAGGTCCCTTTGTGCGACAATTTAGTGTCGAACCCACTGCTGTTCAGTGCTTAAATTGTCACTGTCCAGCCTGATTTTTCTTCTGTAGAGCGGTGCTTTAGTGGGCATGTTTCTGTCGTTGATATCCAGAAAGTCTCTGCTGTTTTGGTCAAAGTTCGGCGACTTTTAAGTGTTATTTTTACTCCAAATCAGCCTAACATTTACTGCTGATTCAGCCACAAAAAAGGACGCACGAACGGGCTTGGCTTGCAATTTTCGTTCGAGTTCAACAGAAAAAAAAAATTCAAACCTCGTGACGGTTGTTGTTTTGGTTTCGTCCATTGGCCAACCACGAGCGCTCTCCACCGAGCTGATCCGTGAAGGTTCCCACGCTGTTTGGGCTTGATCATCAAGTTTCGGTGCGAATCAAAATCGGGAAGCAATTTCAGGTATTTCCTAATTTGAAACTTGGGATATTCACTTGCTTATTTTACATCAATGGTTAATTGAATTTTGCATATCCTGAAAATTGCATTGCAAGTTTAGAACATTTAATTACTTGAATTGGAAGATTGCATGATTAATTTTGGAAATAAAAAATTTGGAACATATCTTGGAATATATCTCGTGCCTAAACTTGAAAAGATTGTGATCCAATGTGAATATTTTGAAATTTTATGATAATCTTAAAATTCTCTGAAGATACTCAATGATACCCAAAAATATTTCAAGATGTGATTGATTAGGAAAATTTCCTAATCCGCAACCATATACATGGAAATAAGTCGATCTATCAGGCTTTAGATAGAATTATTTCCATAGCGGGCATTTCGAATTTTGAGGGTCGATCTATCAGGCTTTAGATCGAAACTTAATTCGAAAGAAATTGCGAAATCCTCAAGTTGGTTATTTTGGTTTTCCATATGTGAATTGATTTGGATTGGATCGTTATCTTGCATATCTTTATCTGCATGCTTCAAAATCCTAAAATATTCTACATGCAGATAATTTTCCTTTCAAAATAGATTTGCATATCACTCTAGGTAGGCAGCATATTTAGTTCTTAGAGTAGGGTTTCTAGATAATTTTCCATTTAGGTAAACATTGCATTTTAAAATAGAATTTGCATGTTTAGGTAAGTTTGCATGTTTAAATAGTCTACTCTAGATAGGATAGGATTAGGATAGATTTCATGCATAATCTAGTTCAAAATAACCACTTTTTTGAGGTGTTTTATTTTTGGTCTTCCTTAAATCCGAAAATCATAAAAAATTGTTATCATGCATACATGTCATCTTTACCATGTCATTTTTGAAATTGCATGTTAGATTTGCATCACATATAGAATTCCATGTTTAAGTCTTTTAATTAATTCGGATACAATGTATTTGATTAATTAAACCATAGCATAACATTGTACCTTAGTTTAATTTAATTGCATGTCATTAGGGTAGTCATGTGGTTTAATTTAACCTCATATGCATGCTTAAGGTAGTCTTGCATTCAATTCAAGTCATGGCATCTTAGGATAATTTCATGCATTGCATATGGTTTTTTTTTTTAAATGAAAACCAAAAAGAGAGAAGATTGTTTGGCGCATGCTCCTTGCTAATTGTTTGAGCTCCTGTCTGATAACCTTTGTTAGTAACTTAGGTTAAGATTTAATCAACCTGCCTAATAAAACTTTTTTTTCATGAAAAGAAAAGGTACGAAAGGGCGTTGATAGAAATGTTAGCGTAACCAAGTCCCCGAACTCATTGATCTCTGGTTCGTAGGAATAAAGTATTTCTCCCGATACTTTATTTAGGTATCTAATCAACCTACCCAAAATGATTAGTGGCGACTCCAAGTTAAAAATCTTTGCATATTAAATATTGAACCTAAGTTGCGATTTGGTAGAGCTTGGGAGAGCTTGAACTAGGCTAGTTATTTAATTAATTAATTAGTAATCCTTAACCTAAAAATTTTGGAAAAAAATCTCGAATTTTTAGGTCGCGACAGCTTGGCGACTCCGCTGGGGAATAGCTTGAATTTTTCGAAAAATTTAAGGAGGACTTAGGCCGGAAAAAAATTTCAAAAAAAAAAAATATATATTCACTTGGTTTGGCAACTCTTGGTTGAATTCTAACCTTAGGTGTTAAATGGTCTTGCAAAGGGGAGTTATAAGGGGAGATAGTCTGTGGCTAATCCTTGTGTTTGCAGGTTTGAGTGAACAGGAATTTAGATTTTGATTCTTTGACTATTGGAGCGCTGATTGGTTTGAATGTTATGCATGCCTTTAGTATAATTGCATAAACCACATTCAGCCCTTGTGACCGAAACCGGGTCGCACTCAATGTTTTAGGATGGTATAAGTGGTTCTTTAACCTTGGCGGTAAGGCTTCGCTAAAGGTAATCCCCTGCAGCTCCCCGAACTTCTCCAAAAAAAATTGGCTCAAGGGTCATTCTCTAGCACGTGAGGCTACGATGAATGGGCGTTAATCCTGGTTCGACCTCTTTTTCTATCTGCCCCTCCCTGCTCAATCCATCTCCCTACTCCAACCAGCTAAAACGGCCCCCGTCCCCTCCGTCCCCCTCCCGAACTAAGCCGAAAGTGATGGACCGATATTCATGACTATGAGTGTGCGAGGGCAGCGAACTAGTTATGATGGAAAGTGCGCAAGGCTGACGACCATGCGGATGAACGTGAGCAAGGCTGCGACCATGTCGTTCGTCGTCATTTCACTTTGCTCAAAAGAACTAAAATTGAATCCACAATTCATCCGGCATTGCGTCGTTGATGACATTCTCTTCCTTAAGGTGGTAATTTCTGAACTTTATCTCAGTTTCCTCACCTATTTTGGGTCGGTCCATGACTTTAGGTTGAGTCATTTGGCAACGTGATTAGATACGAAGGGTCGCAACGATATCAGTTTTGTGCAAACTCCAAAGTTAGAGATCAAGAAGCTAATGGCGGACAGTTTGAAGCAGGTGATGCGGCCAGCAGTATTGCGGGCTCTAAGCACATGGAATCATGTTGCCAATCCTTGATTATTGATGCTTCAGAGTTGGATCTATGCATCACTTGCTATTCTGGGCCCTAAGACGACCACCTTGGTGTTAGGTAAGTTCGAGCTCACACCTACTTGGACAGAATACGGTTTGCCATGAAAGTCAGTTGAGATCGATATAAATTGAACCGCCCATTCAAGTTGGATCCTGTGGTAATGCTCCTGGAATTTTAAAACTAAGTAAAAAAAGAAGTTGAAAAAGTCCTAAAATGTAATCGTCAAGCATGCCCATATCTTTCCTCCACTGAATGCTTTGAAAAAAACTCGACCATAGCCCGATCTAGGATCTTTATTCTATGCTTTTTTGGAACTTATATTTTCCATTCCGTCAGAATGCTAGATCCGTGGTGCTTGGACAGTACAACAAATATGTCTGTAGAGTTTGTTCTATAAAACTATTCTAGCGAAACTTCATTTCATTAACACCGTTTCAAAGAAAAACAAGACCAGAATTTTTTGAGGCCCGATTGAACTTTACAAATCTGGTTTTCTCACACCTTTCAATTCGGGGAAAATTGACGTGTTTGAAATGGGGCATGACTGATAATACCATTTTGAGGTTAAAGAAATTACAAGATCAAACTAAAATTTTGCACTATACAAATGAGTCAATTTGTCAGGGATCAAACCCTGAGATGTTTCCTTTGGCAAGCCGTATGGTTCCGGAGTACTGAGGCTAGACTTTACCATGGAGATCAGAAGCAGCCTACTTTGAATGGGTATCTATGGAGCGACCTAAGTCTATCAGCCTTTCGAGTATCACGTCAATTTAGGGTCTCTACAGGACATTTCCCCTCCGCTTTGAGCCCTAATGAATTTGGGTTGGTGGAAGGA
>JAGVVM010021361.1:0-13786 GCA_019149425.1 Psidium friedrichsthalianum | reverse complement strand
AAGACCAAGGAAGTAAAAGGCTTATTTTAGCTCAAAAAATATATGAGGTCGGTTTGACGTTGGTGATTATTGTATCTTTACCACCAGTCTCGACCCTCTAGAATAGTCCTCAAAAAATACTATTGTTGTATGAGAAGGTATGAACTTCTGCTAATATCGCTGCTTGAGGATGATATGAACTCTAATAGAGGAGAGTCAGTGATCTTTGAGATTTATCACCGTTCTTAGTCTTCTGGAACTGTCTTCAAAGAAGACCATTGTTGTATGAGAATGGTGTCAACTTTTGCTGATACCGTCATTACTCCCGAACGGTGGTAAACTTCAACTGAGTATATTTTGCAATTTGACTCTTTCGAAGAGTTTTCTTTTGTAACCAGATCCCATGGAGATTTATAAAAGGAGACAATATGTTTTCACTGAGTTTACAAAATGTACATGTAAAGTTCAAAGACATTCAAAAATAAACATTTATTTGAATAGGTATTGGCCTTGCTTTTGACTGGCGCTTTGCTTTTTTCATGCCCAGGATTAGCTTCTCTTTTAAAAAAAAAATAATAATTTCTAAAGATTGTGTCGTATACACATGCATATCAAAGATCTAGCACACTTGAAGAGTTGACTAGGGAACTCTATGAAGACATACTTTTTCTGAGTTCTTCTGCTTTGAGGTGGTGCTATCTTCATCTTGGAATGATCAACGATCACCAACGGGGGTTTAAGAAACGAATTTCATGCTCAATTGGGCGATTCAAAGGATAAAAAGTGTATCGGATAGAGAAACGGACGCTTTTTCGTCGTCCTAAGGCGCTTGAAATTACCGTACGAGATTGAAAGCAAAGAAACACTCAAAAATTGATGTTAGTTTGACCAAGAAATTTCTAACCATTTATCTCCTTTGCTGCTGGAACTACCTCTATTTGGCCCTAATGTGGGTGGTTCTTAACAGGGGTTACCAAATGAAACTGCTATTCAAATAGATTATCAATGATCACCTGTAATATTTAGGATAGAGAAATGATCGCCTCCTTCCCTTCGGATATCATACTTTTTGTGAGAAAACCATTATCTTGGGGAATGCGGTACCTATTTAGCACACGACTCCCTATTGATTAAAATGTAGGATGTGTGTGAAAATGTCTTGCCTTTCATCATCCTGTCATGCCTCATTCAACACATTCGATACATAATGTGCAGTTTATGCTCCAAGTCAAAATTGGCAAATTAAACATGCAGAATAGTCATGCATAAATAATGGAATGCATAAACACAATGCAGATGTGGCAATTTTTAGTATCACACGTGTTTACAGAATGTGCAAGTATGAAAGAAATTCTCAAGAATGGAAGAATTTGAATTAGCCCTGGACATATGGCGGACCGAACAAATTGGGAAGTCTGCTCCTTAAGTGAAGGAGTGGCTTGTCTCTGACTTTGCCCCCTGTATAATGAAATGCATGAGTGAAGGAGTCGAGTGAAGATTTGAAGCATTTAGGCTTGCTTAATGTTGACAACCGTCATGGTGGTATGTTGAATGCCCCTGCAAGAAAGTAGAAAGGTTATCCTTGAAACCAAATAAATTAAAGAAGACATACTCTCCTTTTTTAATGCAGGATTTGCCATCAATTTGCCCCATTTTCATCAGAATGATCTCATCAGATAATCATAATTTTGTCCCTTGGGGTTATCTCATTCGACATGTTAAATGTTAGTGTAAACATTTCCTGTCAAAAGGAAATGAGACGTGTTAGCCAGTATTCGAAGGGATAAACTGGAAACGATAGTGGTTTACTCTTCATCTCGAATGCCTTGCATAACCTCTTTACTAACTTCGCTGGGTTGAGCTTCCCTCGGTTTTCGTTGGACACTTCACCATTAGCGCCAAGATTATGGTAAAGTATTGACTTCGGTCTCGTTCATCGAGCACTTTTGTTTCTTTCTACAAAAAGAAATATGCAAAAAATTGTATTATCCATTTATAATATTTACAACATTCCCCAACCTTAGAGATCAAACTTGGACCGTTTCGGACCATTTTCATCCCCCATGCCATCAGGCCCATGGGACCGTAGGGGTCCATGGGAGCTTTCCTTTCAATTTAAGAGCCAATTTTCGGATGACATAGTCTTATCGTGTCGCATTAGATAAACTCCATATTAAGACTCCCCCGAGGCAGGTGACAATCTCTTGTCAAGAATGGGATAGACTCAACTCATAATTGAAATAATTAAGGGTGAATTAGAACGATACAAAGTTACCCCTCTTTGGTTCGCCTGGGGTTTTCACTCGCAATTTCCTTGTTTGAAGCTGTTCATCAATGGCAATATTCACGAATTGATTTGTCCCAAGTTTTGTTCAACAAGAGAACTTCGCATTTGGTATGACTGTGCTCTCGGGACAGTTTGCAAATCTCTTCGATCTTGCGCAGTCCTTTTACTCGCAATTAATTTATCGCAAGTTTGATTCAGTAACGGATCCAAGCATTTAATAGGAGAAAGGAAAATCACTACTTTTGCCTCTTGGATTACTTCTAGATATCTATAAAAGCAGAAAATATCCCACGCAGGGGAATGAAATGTATGTATTCGTTCAGGATCGGTTCTGCTTCCCTTATGAGCTCTCCAACAATCAGCTAGCTTCATTCCGAATCAGGTGCGCATCGGCAATATTGAAGGACCCGTAATAACTAGCTTCGAAGTGCAGACTTCGTATAAATATTACAGCCTTGGAGCTTCATCAACGTCGAACTGGTTGATCATGGTGATAAGCTCGTCGTCAATGCCACTTGATTGGTGGTGATACATCTCTTTTTCCTCAGAATGCATCAATACTGACTCCATAAGATCGGTCTTCTCGCACATTCCTCTAAAAGAACTTGATTCTGTTGGGAACTAACCTAACTCACATCTCAAACGAGCATTTTTTATCCTCAAATGTTGCATTTCATCAAGGTTAAAGAGGCCACTACAGTTAAGGCAGGTTGCAGTGTCAAAAGCTTTTCTATACCTTCTGTTCTCCGCTCGAAATCTTCATTTTCAGCTTTTAGGAACTCGTTTTCACGGCGTTCATGACAGGTCTTCACTCGGATTTGCCTATTTTGAAACCAAAACTTGACTTGTGAAATTTTTAACCCTAACTTTTCGCTCAGATCCTTTCTTTGTCTATTATCTAGGTTAGAGCACCCTATGAAAAAATCTTTAAGCTTTTGAATCTGATGCTTAGTATGGCGATGGTAACGCTTCTTTTGCCTATTGTTGTTATCGCCATTGTCTTTGTTGAGATCTTGGCCGTCGTTGGTGGAAGGGTCAGGTTCCATGGTCTCAGCACCGAATGCAGTCTCGAATTCTTCAAAATCTCCCATACTCAGCAAGTGAAAATAGCTCTCAAACATGTTGTGTTGAGACATCCTTGACTACCTACTGGTCCCTCGAGGTTTGCTACTCTTCCTTGTATATCACTCTCTCTGAATTTTTTGAGCGACCGTGTATGCTTTAAGGTTCTCCTTTGAGCATGGATGAAGACTACCAGAAAGACACCTCTTTCAAAATTTAGGCGTGGATTCAGAAATTGTATCGCTTTCCCCAGGATTTTTGTCTTTCTCAACTTTTTACCATATCTCTCGTTCGGCTTATCTTCTTTCATCTTTTTATAGTGGTAAGACCCTATCACTATTTCTTCCGCTTGTCTTTAGCGTCGGTTTTGCAGGTGAGCTCTCACTCTATCTTCAAATGAAGACAAGTCCTCTCTTCTTTTCCGCTAAAGTTTGCCTTGTCCCCCATTCCGGTCATCTTTTTCTTCTTCTTTTTTAAAGTGGTTCAAACCTTTTCGCAAGGATTTCGGATTCATTTGGCTCGAGATTACAGACTAGCAGGGGATTCGAGCCAATAGTGGTGACACCAAAAGAGAATGGCAGATAGGAAAATTCGACCAACTAAGGATGGCATTACGAAATCAATATTTAGCGCAAAGCGGATTAACACTTCCTCGTTCCACTCGTCCATCTTGATTCTTTCCTCTAACACTTTCACATTCCACTCGTCTGTCTTGATTTTCTCCTTTATCATTTCAACGATAATGGCCGATCTTCCTATGCACATCTTCTCGGCTGAAGTAATGGTCAAATGGGAGAGATTTTATCACCTTCTTGGCCAAGGCTCTACTTATATAGCCCATCATTTGGTGTTGAAGCTAAGATATTCGGTCTGTTCATGGAGATAAGTGCCTCTTCGATCGAAGGTACAATTTAGAGAGGGAATACAGGGCGTTCCCAACCATCTTTATCAACTTTCTGGAGGCTTGCCGGAACACCCATGAAACGGACACCCTAACTAGCATCGTGAAAGCTCGCTACCAGGATCGGCCTGAACGCTTGGAATCTACAAAACTCGCGGTTGTCCGCTACAAGAAAGCCGTCAAGTCGGCCGACGAACGGGCCTCTCTGTTGGTTTACAAGAAAGAGAAATTGGTGGAGCGTCTAGCCTTGATCTAAACCTACTTCTTGCATGACTCGAGTGACATCATGATGCAGTTTAGATGTGATTGGCTGGAAGAGAGGCTCAAAAACCTAATAACATAGCTCTCGAGAGAAATTTGATCGAGAATTTGAAATTCGCCATTGATCATTATGAGGCCAGTACAGCCAGGCAGAAGGAGAAATGCGAGTGCTTGTTCTTTAAACTTGCGTATCTCGAATCCCAGACCGCTCGATGTAGGCAGAGCATTAACTGCATGGAGAGTCAGTTGAGCTCTTTTGTGATACTTATTAGGGCTCAATTTGATTTTGCTTTTCCCCCCAGTGACTTGTTGTAGGGCTCGTTGACGTATGGAATGAGAGGAAAGTTTCGTAGGTTTTTGTTTTAATCTTCTCGATTGAAAATTTTCTCCCAATGAAAATTAGCAACGCAAGTTAACAACTCATGAAATGAACAATCATCAAATAGATGAGTATTATACTTGATTAAGTATCATATTTCTTTACAGCATCAGAATTAACAAGACTCGTAAACACACGATCATCCATTTTAGCTAAAATCAGAATGCCACTTGGGAGCACCTTCTTTACAACATACGGCCCACCATAATTTGGAGCAAATTTTCATTCTGGAAGAGGAACTATTGGCAGCAGTTTTCGTAAAACAAGATCACCTATCTAAAAATGTCGTGGCCGAATTTTCTTGTTGAAGGACTTCGCAATTCTTTGTTGGTAGCACTGGCCATGGCATAGAGCCTTGAGCCGTTTCTCATCAACGAGATTCAATTGATCCATCATCTATTGGATCCAATTAGCTTCAGTCTACTTATCTTGAGAAAGGATATGCAGAGAAGGGATCTCCATTTTAACAGGTAACACTGCTTCCATGCCATAAACTAAAGAGTAGGGAGTTGCCCCAGTTGATATTCGAATTGAGGTTCGATATGCCATAAGTGCAAAGGGTAAACGCTCATGCCAATCTCAATAATTCTTGGCCGTTTTAGCGAAATCTTCTTAATGTTTTTATTGGTCGCTTCTACCGCTTCATTCATTTGAGGACGGTATGGATAGGAATTCAAATGCTTGGTCTTGAATTCTTTGAACAACTCATCAACTAGCTTGTTATTCAAATTTAATCCGCTGTCAGTGATTATGGCTTTTAGAGAACCATATCGAGCAATAATATCACGCGAATAAACCTTACTACATTTCATACAGTGACTGCGACATATGATGCTGCTTCAATCCATTTTTAAAAATAGTCAATGGCGATCAAACTGAACCGATCCTTGTTGGATGCCTTCGGATTAATGGGGCCAATCATATCGATACCCCACTTAGAGAATGGCCATGGTTTTGATAGCTGGTGCAACTTGTTTGGAGGGACATTAATTTTATCTCCATGTGTCTGACATTTATGACAACTTCGAACATGCTAGATACAGTCACTTTCTAGGTTGAGCCAAAAATAACGTAACCTTATGATTTTCTTAGCTAACAAGTGGCTGTTCATATGTGGACCACAAAATCTTTCGCGTGCTTCCATCATTAAACGAATTGCTTCAGTAGAATCGATGCACCTTAGAAGGACCGAATCATAAGATTGCTTATACAAGCTTTCTCCACTCAAAAAAAACTTCGAGGCCATTTTCTTTATGTACCTTTGGTTAGATGTGGTACTTTTTCAGGAAACTCTTACTTTTGCATGTAAGTCTTGATGTCATGGTAGTATGGCTTGCCATCTGGCTTATTAACCACAGCCATACAGTAAGCTGGCTTTCTCAATACCTCGATTTTTAATGGTTCCACCTCAAGCCCATCGGTGACTTGCAACATTGACGATAATGTAGCTAATGCATCAGCAAACTGATTGTGAGTTTTGGATAGATACTCGAATGAGATATCATCAAACTCATCTACTAACTCATCTAGATACTCGTGATAAGGGAGCAGCTTAGCATCCCGTGTCTTTCATTTTTCAATGGTCTGAAGAATAATTAAAGCTGAATCCCTAAACACTTTGAGTCAGGCCACTCTCATCTCGATTATAGCTTGTAACCCGAGAATGCATGCTTCATACTCGGCTATATTTGTACCATATAATAAAATGGCCAATATAGCCGAGTATGAAGCATGCATTCTCGGGTTACAAGCTATAATCGAGATGAGAGTGGCCTGACTCAAAGTGTTTAGGGATTCAGCTTTAATTATTCTTCAGACCATTGAAAAATGAAAGACACGGGATGCTAAGCTGCTCCCTTATCACGAGTATCTAGATGAGTTAGTAGATGAGTTTGATGATATCTCATTCGAGTATCTATCCAAAACTCACAATCAGTTTGCTGATGCATTAGCTACATTATCGTCAATGTTGCAAGTCACCGATGGGCTTGAGGTGGAACCATTAAAAATCGAGGTATTGAGAAAGCCAGCTTACTGTATGGCTGTGGTTAATAAGCCAGATGGCAAGCCATACTACCATGACATCAAGACTTACATGCAAAAGTAAGAGTTTCCTGAAAAAGTACCACATCTAACCAAAGGTACATAAAGAAAATGGCCTCGAAGTTTTTTTTGAGTGGAGAAAGCTTGTATAAGCAATCTTATGATTCGGTCCTTCTAAGGTGCATCGATTCTACTGAAGCAATTCGTTTAATGATGGAAGCACGCGAAAGATTTTGTGGTCCACATATGAACAGCCACTTGTTAGCTAAGAAAATCATAAGGTTACGTTATTTTTGGCTCACCCTAGAAAGTGACTGTATCTAGCATGTTCGAAGTTGTCATAAATGTCAGACACATGGAGATAAAATTAATGTCCCTCCAAACAAGTTGCACCAGCTATCAAAACCATGGCCATTCTCTAAGTGGGGTATCGATATGATTGGCCCCATTAATCCGAAGGCATCCAACAAGGATCGGTTCAGTTTGATCGCCATTGACTATTTTTAAAAATGGATTGAAGCAGCATCATATGTCGCAGTCACTGTATGAAATGTAGTAAGGTTTATTCGCGTGATATTATTGCTCGATATGGTTCTCTAAAAGCCATAATCACTGACAGCGGATTAAATTTGAATAACAAGCTAGTTGATGAGTTGTTCAAAGAATTCAAGACCAAGCATTTGAATTCCTATCCATACCGTCCTCAAATGAATGAAGCGGTAGAAGCGACCAATAAAAACATTAAGAAGATTTCGCTAAAACGGCCAAGAATTATTGAGATTGGCATGAGCGTTTACCCTTTGCACTTATGGCATATCGAACCTCAATTCGAATATCAACTGGGGCAACTCCCTACTCTTTAGTTTATGGCATGGAAGCAGTGTTACCTGTTAAAATGGAGATCCCTTCTCTGCATATCCTTTCTCAAGATAAGTAGACTGAAGCTAATTGGATCCAATAGATGATGGATCAATTGAATCTCGTTGATGAGAAACGGCTCAAGGCTCTATGCCATGGCCAGTGCTACCAACAAAGAATTGCGAAGTCCTTCAACAAGAAAATTCGGCCACGACATTTTTAGATAGGTGATCTTGTTTTACGAAAACTGCTGCCAATAGTTCCTCTTCCAGAATGAAAATTTGCTCCAAATTATGGGGGGCCGTATGTTGTAAAGAAGGTGCTCCCAAGTGGCATTCTGATTTTAGCTAAAATGGATGATCGTGTGTTTACGAGTCTTGTTAATTCTGATGCTGTAAAGAAATATGATACTTAATCAAGTTATAATACTCATCTATTTGATGATTGTTCATTTCATGAGTTGTTAACTTGCGTTGCTAATTTTCATTGGGAGAAAATTTTCAATCGAGAAGATTAAAACAAAAACCTACGAAACTTTCCTCTCATTCCATACGTCAACGAGCCCTACAACAAGTCACTGGGGGGGAAAGCAAAATCAAATTGAGCCCTAATAAGTATCACAAAAGAGCTCAACTGACTCTCCATGCAGTTAATGCTCTGCCTACATCGAGCGGTCTGGGATTCGAGATACGCAAGTTTAAAGAACAAGCACTCGCATTTCTCCTTCTGCCTGGCTGTACTGGCCTCATAATGATCAATGGCGAATTTCAAATTCTCGATCAATTTCTCTCGAGAGCTATGTTATTAGGTTTTTGAGCCTCTCTTCCAGCCAATCACATCTAAACTGCATCATGATGTCACTCGAGTCATGCAAGAAGTAGGTTTAGATCAAGGCTAGACGCTCCACCAATTTCTCTTTCTTGTAAACCAACAGAGAGGCCCGTTCGTCGGCCGACTTGACGGCTTTCTTGTAGCGGACAACCGCGAGTTTTGTAGATTCCAAGCGTTCAGGCCGATCCTGGTAGCGAGCTTTCACGATGCTAGTTAGGGTGTCCGTTTCATGGGTGTTCCGGCAAGCCTCCAGAAAGTTGATAAAGATGGTTGGGAACGCCCTGTATTCCCTCTCTAAATTGTACCTTCGATCGAAGAGGCACTTATCTTCATGAACAGACCGAATATCTTAGCTTCAACACCAAATGATGGGCTATATAAGTAGAGCCTTGGCCAAGAAGGTGATAAAATCTCTCCCATTTGACCATTACTTCAGCCGAGAAGATGTGCATAGGAAGATCGGCCATTATCGTTGAAATGATAAAGGAGAAAATCAAGACAACGAGTGGAATGTGAAAGTGTTAGAGGAAAGAATCAAGATGGACGAGTGGAACGAGGAAGTGTTAATCCGCTTTGCGCTAAATATTGATTTCGTAATGCCATCCTTAGTTGGTCGAATTTTCCTATCTGCCATTCTCTTTTGGTGTCACCACTATTGGCTCGAATCCCCTGCTAGTCTGTAATCTCGAGCCAAATGAATCCGAAATCCTTGCGAAAAGGTTTGAACCACTTTAAAAAAGAAGAAGAAAAAGATGACCGGAATGGGGGACAAGGCAAACTTTAGCGGAAAAGAAGAGAGGACTTGTCTTCATTTGAAGATAGAGTGAGAGCTCACCTGCAAAACCGACGCTAAAGACAGGCGGAAGAAATAGTGATAGGGTCTTACCACTATAAAAGATGAAAGAAGATAAGCCGAACGAGAGATATGGTAAAAAGTTGAGAAAGACAAAATCCTGGGGAAAGCGATACAATTTCTGAATCCACGCCTAAATTTTGAAAGAGGTGTCTTTCTGGTAGTCTTCATCCATGCTCAAAGGAGAACCTTAAAGCATACACGGTCGCTCAAAAAAATCAGAGAGAGTGAATATACAAGGAAGAGTAGCAAACCTCGAGGGACCAGTAGGTAGTCAAGGATGTCTCAACACAACATGTTTGAGAGCTATTTTCACTTGCTGAGTATGGGAGATTTTGAAGAATTCGAGACTGCATTCGGTGCTGAGACCATGGAACCTGACCCTTCCACCAACGACGGCCAAGATCTCAACAAAGACAATGGCGATAACAACAATAGGCAAAAGAAGCGTTACCATCGCCATACTAAGCATCAGATTCAAAAGCTTAAAGATTTTTTCATAGGGTGCTCTAACCTAGATAATAGACAAAGAAAGGATCTGAGCGAAAAGTTAGGGTTAAAAATTTCACAAGTCAAGTTTTGGTTTCAAAATAGGCAAATCCGAGTGAAGACCTGTCATGAACGCCGTGAAAACGAGTTCCTAAAAGCTGAAAATGAAAGATTTCGAGCGGAGAACAGAAGGTATAGAAAAGCTTTTGACACTGCAACCTGCCTTAACTGTAGTGGCCTCTTTAACCTTGATGAAATGCAACATTTGAGGATAAAAATGCTCGTTTGAGATGTGAGTTAGGTTAGTTCCCAACAGAATCAAGTTCTTTTAGAGGAATGTGCGAGAAGACCGATCTTATGGAGTCAGTATTGATGCATTCTGAGGAAAAAGAGATGTATCACCACCAATCAAGTGGCATTGACGACGAGCTTATCACCATGATCAACCAGTTCGACGTTGATGAAGCTCCAAGGCTGTAATATTTATACGAAGTCTGCACTTCGAAGCTAGTTATTACGGGTCCTTCAATATTGCCGATGCGCACCTGATTCGGAATGAAGCTAGCTGATTGTTGGAGAGCTCATAAGGGAAGCAGAACCGATCCTGAACGAATACATACATTTCATTCCCCTGCGTGGGATATTTTCTGCTTTTATAGATATCTAGAAGTAATCCAAGAGGCAAAAGTAGTGATTTTCCTTCTCCTATTAAATGCTTGGATCCGTTACTGAATCAAACTTGCGATAAATTAATTGCGAGTAAAAGGACTGCGCAAGATCGAAGAGAATTTGCAAACTGTCCCGAGAGCACAGTCATACCAAATGCGAAGTTCTCTTGTTGAACAAAACTTGGGACAAATCAATTCGTGAATATTGCCATTGAATGAACAGCTTCAAACAGGAAATTGCGAGTGAAAACCCCAGGCGAACCAAAGAGGGGTAACTTTGTATCGTTCTAATTCACCCTTAATTATTTCAATTATGAGTTGAGTCTATCCCATTCTTGACAAGAGATTGTCACCTGCCTCGGGGGAGTCTTAATATGGAGTTTATCTAATGCGACACGATAAGACTATGTCATCCGAAAATTGGCTCTTAAATTGAAAGGAAAGCTCCCATGGACCCCTACGGTCCCATGGGCCTGATGGCATGGGGGATGAAAATGGTCCGAAACGGTCCAAGTTCGATCTCTAAGGTTGGGGAATGTTGTAAATATTATAAATGAATAATACAATTTTTTGCATATTTCTTTTTGCAGAAAGAAACAAGAGTGCTCGATGAACGAGACCGAAGTCAATACTTTACCATAATCTTGGCGCTAATGGTGAAGTGTCCAACGAAAACCGAGGAAGCTCAACCCAGCGAAGTTAGTAAAGAGGTTATGCAAGGCATTCGAGATGAAGGTAAACCACTATCGTTTCCAGTTTATCCTTTCGAATACTGGCTAACACGTCTCATTTCCTTTTGACAGGAAATGTTTACACTAACATTTAACATGTCGAATGAGATAACCCCAAGGGACAAAATTATGATCATCTGATGATTCATTCTGATGAAAATGGGGCAAATTGATGGCAAATCCTGCATTAAAAGGAGAGTATGTCTTCTTTAATTTATTTGGTTTCAAGGATAACCTTTCTACTTTCTTGCAGGGGCATTCAACATACCACCATGACGGTTGTCAACATTAAGCAAGCCTAAATGCTTCAAATCTTCACTCGACTCCTTCACTCATGCATTTCATTATACAGGGGGCAAAGTCAGAGACAAGCCACTCCTTCACTTAAGGAGCAGACTTCCCAATTTGTTCGGTCCGCCCATATGTCCAGGGCTAATTCAAATTCTTCCATTCTTGAGAATTTTCTTTCATACTTGCACATTCTGTAAACACGTGTGATACTAAAATTGCCACATCTGCATTGTGTTTACGCATTCCATTATTTATGCATGACTATTCTGCATATTTAATTTGCCAATTTTGACTTGGAGCATAAACTGCACATTATGTATCGAATGTGTTGAATGAGGCATGACAGGATGATGAAAGGCAAGACATTTTCACACACATCCTACATTTTAATCATAGGGAGTCGTGTGCTAAATAGGTACCGCATTCCCCAAGATAATGGGTTTTCTCACAAAAAGTATGATATCCGAAGGGAAGGAGCGATCATTTCTCTATCCTAAATATTACAGGTGATCATTGATAATCTATTTGAATAGCAGTTTCATTTGGTAACCCTGTTAAGAACCACCCACATTAGGCCAAATAGAGGTAGTTCCAGCAGCAACAGGAGATAAATGGTTAGAAATTTTCTTGGTCAAACTAACATCAATTTTTGAGTGTTTCTTTGCTTTCAATCTCGTACGGTAATTCAAGCGCCTTAGGACGACGAAAAGCGTCGTTTCTCTATCCGATACACTTTTATCCTTTGAATCGCCCAATTGAGCATGAAATTCGTTTCTTAAACCCCCGTTGGTGATCGTTGCTCATTCCAAGATGAAGATAGCACCACCTCAAAGCAGAAGAACTCAGAAAAAGTATGTCTTCATAGAGTTCCCTAGTCAACTCTTCAAGTGTGCTAGATCTTTGATATGCATGTGTATACGACACAATCTTTAGAAATTATTTTTTTTTTTAAAAAGAGAAGCTAATCCTGGGCATGAAAAAAGCAAAGCGCCAGTCAAAAGCAAGGCCAATACCTATTCAAATAAATGTTTATTTTTGAATGTCTTTGACTTTACATGTACATTTTGTAAACTCAGTGAAAACATATTGTCTCCTTTTATAAATCTCCAATGGGATCTGGTTACAAAAGAAAACTCTTCGAAAGAGTCAAATTGCAAAATATACTCAGTTGAAGTTTACACCGTTCGGGAGTAACGACGGTATCAGCAAAAGTTGACACCATTCTCATACAACAATGGTCTTCTTTGAAGACAGTTCCAGAAGACTAAGAACGGTGATAAATCTCCAAGATCACTGACTCTCCTCTGTTAGAGTTCATATCATCCTCGAGCAGCGATATTAGCAGAAGTTCATACCTTTCTCATACAACAATAGTATTTTTTGAGGACTATTCTAGAGGGTCGAGACTGGTGGTAAAGATACAATAATCACCAACGTCAAACCCACCTCATATATTTTTTGAGCTAAAATAAGCCTTTTACTTCCTTGGTCTCCAATTCTAACCTATGTTACACCCGTGAAAGTTTTTTTTGATTAGGCGGTTTAAGTTAACGTAGAGTTGAATGATTTTAAGTATCGCTCAAAAGATACAAGCAATATTATTTCTCTCTCATTTTTGCAGGGTTCTTTACTTTAGAACTTGGAGCGATAATGAAAACTTTTTGTCAATGGCCTTAGCTCAAAAGAGCTCCCTTTGATAAGCCTTTAACCCAGCCTACATTACATGTCCTAATCAAACCTCCAGATCGTCTTGGTCGTACTAATTGCGAAATTACTCATACCCCTGCTGAATGCGATGATGGTAAATTTGAGTGATTTCGTTTCAATCCTGCAATCAGGATAACCAGCCTTTCTCGAGAGTGAGAGGGAAAGTCCTTTCAGACTGAAGTGCCTCATATCAATTACTTTGAGTTGTCATACTATGATAACCTTCCTTGAAATAGAATTGGTAATTGCAAACGTACAGAGTAGTTAGCACTGATCCACGTTTTGATTGTTCGAAGGGGGCATTTGGTTATTCCACGAAAAAAAAATTTTTTTTTTTTTTTTTTTGCTTCTATCATTGCAAACTTAGCTGAATATTTTTGCATGAACCGATAAGCTCTTGTGAAAGATGCTTGTCCAAGTTACCTCTGACCGCCTGACAGGTACCC
>JAGVVM010021360.1:0-26287 GCA_019149425.1 Psidium friedrichsthalianum | reverse complement strand
AAAGAGTAAAAGGTAGGAGATTCCTAGACCAAGAGGACAAGCGCAGCCGCAAAAGCAAAGCCCAAACAGCGCCTCCAAAACATCCACTAAATATCATAGCATCCACGCGCAGACCCCGAAAAGAAGAAATAAAAGTAACAAGAGGAAGAGGAGACGAAGTGAGAGAGAGAAATAAGGCCCCCCTACCACTCGGGATATCGGGCCACCTGACTCTCGAATCGAAGCAGCCTGTCCCTTCCTCTGCCTCCGTTTGACCCTCCTTCACACGCTGTCTCCAGAGGGAACGATCGATGCGACGTTCCCTGCTAAACCGTCGCTCTCCCTCCCCGTATCTCCTTTTAACCCCCAACTAACCCTCTCTCTCCTGCCCCCCCCTACGTCCCCCTCTAGCACAGCTCTTCCCCCTACCAACTCCCGAGCCCCTCCCCCCCCCCCCCCCCCCCCCCCTTCGAGCCCAGGACCCCCCTCTCCGTCCCCACGCCTCCTCCCTGCCGTTGGGGCTCCCACATATTGATGTACTCGTGGATAATACAGCAGGGTTTGAGCTATTCTCGTTTATGGATGGTTTCTCAGGTTATAATCAAATCTTGATGAATGAGGAAGACAAAGAAAAACAGCATTTACTACCCCTTAGGGGATATTCCATTATAAAGTCATGCCTTTTGGCCTAAAAAATGCTAGAGCAACATACCAACGAGCAATTGTTACTTTGTTCCGTGATATGATACACAAGGAGATCGAGATCTATGTTGATGATATGATTGCAAATACCGACGTGGAGAAGATCATATACAAACCCTGACGAAAACTATTTGAAAAGCTTCGAAAGTTTAAATTACGCCTTAACTCGGCCAAATACGTGTTTGGCACTAGTTTGGATAAGTTGCTTGGGTTTATTGTTAGTAGCGAAGGCATCGAGATTGACCCATCCAAAGTTAAAGCTATATGTGAGCTTAATCCACTAAAGACTGTCAAGGAGCTTCGAAATCTCATGTATAAACTAAACTACATTGCCCTATCCATCTCCCAATTGAGCGAAACTGCTAAGCCATTTTTTAGATTACTCAAGAAGAATGCACTGGTTAAATGGGACAGTGAATGCAAGGAAGCCTTTAAAAAGTTGAGGTAGCACCTCATGAATCCACCGATACTCGTTTCGCTAACGCCAAGGCAACCTTTAATTCTATATCTCACAATCCATAGCGAGTCTTTTGGTGCTATGCTTGCTTAAGAAAGTCAGGAGAATGGAAAAGAACGGGCTATCTACTATTTGAGTAAGAAGTTCACAGCCTCTAAGTTGAATTATTCTGAAGCAAAAAAGACGTGCGCAGCGCTAGTTTGAGTGCTACATAGACTACGGCAGTATACCTTGCATTATCAGGTACTTTTGGTGACAGAATGTGATCCTATCACTATTTACTGAATCAACCTACCTTGGTCGGGAAGCTTGCTAAATGGTAGGTTCTCACTTCTGAATTTGACATTCAATACCTGTCACAAAAGTCAGTTAAAGGATGAGTTATAACTGATGTCCTGGCTGAAAATCTAAGGAAAAATGAAGACATCTATTATCCTGAGGACCGAGTCATGACGGTAGATAATTATACCTAGACTATGTACTTTGACGGGGCCGTAAACTTATTAGTATCAGGCACCGGAGCGATTTTAATATCCTTAGGTGGGCAACATTATCTAGTAGTTGCGAAGTTGATTTTTCCTTGTACCAACAATATAGCCGAGTATGAAGCATGCATTCTCGGGTTACAAGCTATAATCGAGATGAGAGTGGCCTGACTCAAAGTGTTTAGGGATTCAGCTTTAATTATTCTTCAGACCATTGAAAAATGAAAGACACGGGATGCTAAGCTGCTCCCTTATCACGAGTATCTAGATGAGTTAGTAGATGAGTTTGATGATATCTCATTCGAGTATCTATCCAAAACTCACAATCAGTTTGCTGATGCATTAGCTACATTATCGTCAATGTTGCAAGTCACCGATGGGCTTGAGGTGGAACCATTAAAAATCGAGGTATTGAGAAAGCCAGCTTACTGTATGGCTGTGGTTAATAAGCCAGATGGCAAGCCATACTACCATGACATCAAGACTTACATGCAAAAGTAAGAGTTTCCTGAAAAAGTACCACATCTAACCAAAGGTACATAAAGAAAATGGCCTCGAAGTTTTTTTTGAGTGGAGAAAGCTTGTATAAGCAATCTTATGATTCGGTCCTTCTAAGGTGCATCGATTCTACTGAAGCAATTCGTTTAATGATGGAAGCACGCGACAGATTTTGTGGTCCACATATGAACAGCCACTTGTTAGCTAAGAAAATCATAAGGTTACGTTATTTTTGGCTCACCCTAGAAAGTGACTGTATCTAGCATGTTCGAAGTTGTCATAAATGTCAGACACATGGAGATAAAATTAATGTCCCTCCAAACAAGTTGCACCAGCTATCAAAACCATGGCCATTCTCTAAGTGGGGTATCGATATGATTGGCCCCATTAATCCGAAGGCATCCAACAAGGATCGGTTCAGTTTGATCGCCATTGACTATTTTTAAAAATGGATTGAAGCAGCATCATATGTCGCAGTCACTGTATGAAATGTAGTAAGGTTTATTCGCGTGATATTATTGCTCGATATGGTTCTCTAAAAGCCATAATCACTGACAGCGGATTAAATTTGAATAACAAGCTAGTTGATGAGTTGTTCAAAGAATTCAAGACCAAGCATTTGAATTCCTATCCATACCGTCCTCAAATGAATGAAGCGGTAGAAGCGACCAATAAAAACATTAAGAAGATTTCGCTAAAACGGCCAAGAATTATTGAGATTGGCATGAGCGTTTACCCTTTGCACTTATGGCATATCGAACCTCAATTCGAATATCAACTGGGGCAACTCCCTACTCTTTAGTTTATGGCATGGAAGCAGTGTTACCTGTTAAAATGGAGATCCCTTCTCTGCATATCCTTTCTCAAGATAAGTAGACTGAAGCTAATTGGATCCAATAGATGATGGATCAATTGAATCTCGTTGATGAGAAACGGCTCAAGGCTCTATGCCATGGCCAGTGCTACCAACAAAGAATTGCGAAGTCCTTCAACAAGAAAATTCGGCCACGACATTTTTAGATAGGTGATCTTGTTTTACGAAAACTGCTGCCAATAGTTCCTCTTCCAGAATGAAAATTTGCTCCAAATTATGGGGGGCCGTATGTTGTAAAGAAGGTGCTCCCAAGTGGCATTCTGATTTTAGCTAAAATGGATGATCGTGTGTTTACGAGTCCTGTTAATTCTGATGCTGTAAAGAAATATGATACTTAATCAAGTTATAATACTCATCTATTTGATGATTGTTCATTTCATGAGTTGTTAACTTGCGTTGCTAATTTTCATTGGGAGAAAATTTTCAATCGAGAAGATTAAAACAAAAACCTACGAAACTTTCCTCTCATTCCATACGTCAACGAGCCCTACAACAAGTCACTGGGGGGGAAAGCAAAATCAAATTGAGCCCTAATAAGTATCACAAAAGAGCTCAACTGACTCTCCATGCAGTTAATGCTCTGCCTACATCGAGCGGTCTGGGATTCGAGATACGCAAGTTTAAAGAACAAGCACTCGCATTTCTCCTTCTGCCTGGCTGTACTGGCCTCATAATGATCAATGGCGAATTTCAAATTCTCGATCAAATTTCTCTCGAGAGCTATTGTTATTAGGTTTTTGAGCCTCTCTTCCAGCCAATCACATCTAAACTGCATCATGATGTCACTCGAGTCATGCAAGAAGTAGGTTTAGATCAAGGCTAGACGCTCCACCAATTTCTCTTTCTTGTAAACCAACAGAGAGGCCCGTTCGTCGGCCGACTTGACGGCTTTCTTGTAGCGGACAACCGCGAGTTTTGTAGATTCCAAGCGTTCAGGCCGATCCTGGTAGCGAGCTTTCACGATGCTAGTTAGGGTGTCCGTTTCATGGGTGTTCCGGCAAGCCTCCAGAAAGTTGATAAAGATGGTTGGGAACGCCCTGTATTCCCTCTCTAAATTGTACCTTCGATCGAAGAGGCACTTATCTCCATGAACAGACCGAATATCTTAGCTTCAACACCAAATGATGGGCTATATAAGTAGAGCCTGGCCAAGAAGGTGATAAAATCTCTCCCATTTGACCATTACTTCAGCCGAGAAATGTGCATAGGAAGATCGGCCATTATCGTTGAATGATGAGAAAATCAAGACCGATTGAATGAAAGTGAGTGAGACGGGGAGAGTGGAATGTGAGGTTGAAGGGATCAAGATGGACGAGTGGAACGAGGAAGTGTTAATCCGCTTTGCGCTAAATATTGATTTCGTAATGCCATCCTTAGTTGGTCGAATTTTCCTATCTGCCATTTTCTTTTGGTGTCACCACTATTGGCTCGAATCCCTGCTAGTCTGTAATCTCGAGCCAAATGAATCCGAAATCCTTGCGAAAAGGTTTGAACCACTTTAAAAAAGAAGAAGAAAAAGATGACCGGAATGGGGGACAAGGCAAACTTTAGCGGAAAAGAAGAGAGGACTTGTCTTCATTTGAAGATAGAGTGAGAGCTCACCTGCAAAACCGACGCTAAAGACAGGCGGAAGAAATAGTGATAGGGGTCTTACCACTATAAAAGATGAAAGAAGATAAGCCGAACGAGAGATATGGTAAAAAGTTGAGAAAGACAAAAATCCTGGGGAAAGCGATACAATTTCTGAATCCACGCCTAAATTTGAAAGAGGTGTCTTTCTGGTAGTCTTCATCCATGCTCAAAGGAAAACCTTAAAGCATACACGGTCGCTCAAAAAAATCAAGAGAGAGTGAATATACAAGGAAGAGTAGCAAACCTCGAGGGACCAGTAGGTAGTCAAGGATGTCTCAACACAACATGTTTGAGAGCTATTTTCACTTGCTGAGTATGGGAGATTTTGAAGAATTCGAGACTGCATTCGGTGCTGAGACCATGGAACCTGACCCTTCCACCAACGACGGCCAAGATCTCAACAAAGACAATGGCGATAACAACAATAGGCAAAAGAAGCGTTACCATCGCCATACTAAGCATCAGATTCAAAAGCTTAAAGATTTTTCATAGGGTGCTCTAACCTAGATAATAGACAAAGAAAGGATCTGAGCGAAAAGTTAGGGTGAAAAATTTCACAAGTCAAGTTTTGGTTTCAAAATAGGCAAATCCGAGTGAAGACCTGTCATGAACGCCGTGAAAACGAGTTCCTAAAAGCTGAAAATGAAAGATTTCGAGCGGAGAACACAAGGTATAGAAAAGCTTTTGACACTGCAACCTGCCTTAACTGTAGTGGCCTCTTTACCTTGATGAAATGCAACATCTGAGGATAAAAAATGCTCGTTTGAGAGGTGAGTTAGGTTAGTTCCCAGCAGAATCAAGTTCTTTTAGAGGAATGTGCGAGAAGACCGATCTTATGGAGTCAGTATTGATGCATTCCGAGAAAAAAAGAGATGTATCACCACCAATCAAGTGGCATTGACGACGAGCTTATCACCATGATCAACCAGTTCGACGTTGATGAAGCTCCAAGGCTGTAATATTTATACGAAGTCTGCACTTCGAAGCTAGTTATCACGGGTCCCTCAATATTGCCGATGCGTACCTGATTCGGAATGAAGCTAGCTGATTGTTGGAGAGCTCGTAAGGGAAGCAGAACCGATCCTGAACGAATACATACATTTCATTCCCCTGCGTGGGATATTTTCTGCTTTTATAGATATCTAGAAGTAATCCAAGAGCAAAAGTAGTGATTTTCCTTCTCCTATTAAATGCTTGGATCCGTTACTGAACCAAACTTGCGATAAATTAATTGCGAGTAAAAGGACTGCGCAAATCGAAGAGAATTTGCAAACTGTCCCGAGAGCACAGTCATACCAAATGCGAAGTTCTCTTGTTGAACAAAACTTGGGACAAATCAATTCGTGGATATTGCCATTGGATGAACAGCTTCAAACAAGGAAATTGCGAGTGAAAAGCCCAGGCGAACCAAAGAGGGGTAACTTTGTATCGTTCTAATTCACCCTTAATTATTTCAATTATGAGTTGAGTCTATCCCATTCTTGACAAGAGATTGTCACTTGCTCGGGGGAGTCTTAATATGGAGTTTATCTAATGCGACACGATAAGACTATGTCATCCGAAAATTGGCTCTTAAATTGAAAGGAAAGCTCCCATGGACCCCTACGGTCCCATGGGCCTGATGGCATGGGGGATGAAAATGGTCCGAAACGGTCCAAGTTCGATCTCAAGGTTGGGGAATGTTGTAAATATTATAAATGAATAATACAATTTTTGCATATTTCTTTTTGCAGAAAGAAACAAGAGTGCTCGATGAACGAGACCGAAGTCAATACTTTACCATAATCTTGGCGCTAATGGTGAAGTGTCCAACGAAAACCGAGGGAAGCTCAACCCAGCGAAGTTAGTAAAGAGGTTATGCAAGGCATTCGAGATGAAGGGTAAACCACTATCGTTTCCAGTTTATCCTTTCGAATACTGGCTAACACGTCTCCTTTCCTTTTGACAGGAAATGTTTACACTAACATTTAACATGTCGAATGAGATAACCCCAAGGGACAAAAATTATGATCATCTGATGAGATTCATTCTGATGAAAATGGGGCAAATTGATGGCAAATCCTGCATTGAAAAGGAGAGTATGTCTTCTTTAATTTATTTGGTTTCAAGGATAACCTTTCTACTTTCTTGCAGGGGCATTCAACATACCACCATGACGGTTGTCAACATTAAGCAAGCCTAAATGCTTCAAATCTTCACTCGACTCCTTCACTCATGCATTTCATTATACAGGGGGCAAAGTCAGAGACAAGCCACTCCTCCACTTAAGGAGCAGACTTCCCAATTTGTTCGGTCCGCCCATATGTCCAGGGCTAATTCAAATTCTTCCATTCTTGAGAATTTTCTTTCATACTTGCACATTCTGTAAACACGTGTGATACTAAAAATTGCCACATCTGCATTGTGTTTACGCATTCCATTATTTATGCATGACTATTCTGCATATTTAATTTGCCAATTTTGACTTGGAGCATAAACTGCACATTATGTATCGAATGTGTTGAATGAGGCATGACAGGATGATGAAAGGCAAGACATTTTCACACACATCCTACATTTTAATCAATAGGGAGTCGTGTGCTAAATAGGTACTGCATTCCCCAAGATAATGGGTTTTCTCACAAAAAGTATGATATCCGAAGGGAAGGAGGCGATCATTTCTCTATCCTAAATACTACAGGTGATCATTGATAATCTATTTGAATAGCAGTTTCATTTCGTAACCCCTGTTAAGAACCACCCACATTATGGCCAAATAGAGGTAGTTCCAGCAGCAGCAGGAGATAAATGGTTAGAATTTTCTTGGTCAAACTAACATCAATTTTTGAGTGTTTCTTTGCTTTCAATCTCGTACGGTAATTCAAGCGCCTTAGGACGACGAAAACGTCCGTTTCTCTATTCGTACACTTTTATCCTTTGAATCGCCCAATTGAGCATGAAATTCGTTTCTTAAACCCCCGTTGGTGATCGTTGATCATTCCAAGATGAAGATAGCACCACCTCAAAGCAGAAGAACTCAGAAAAAGTATGTCTTCATAGAGTTCCTTAGTCAACTCTTCAAGTGTGCTAGATCTTTGATATGCATGTGTATACGACACAATCTTTAGAAATTATTTTTTTTTAAAAAAAAGAGAAGCTAATCCTGGGCATGAAAAAGCAAAGCGTCAGTCAAAAACAGGCCAATACCTATTCAAATAAATGTTTTTTTTGAATGTCTTTGAACTTTACATGTACATTTTGTAAACTCAGTGAAAACATATTGTCTCCTTTTATAAATCTCCAATGGGATCTGGTTACAAAGAAAACTCTTCGAAAGAGTCAAATTGCAAAATATACTCAGTTGAAGTTTACACCATTCGGAGTAACGACGGTATCAGCAAAAGTTGACACCATTCTCATACAACAATGGTCTTCTTTGAAGATAGTTCCAGAAGACTAAGAACGGTGATAAATCTCCAAAGATCACTGACGTCTCCTCTGTTAGACTTCATATCATCCTCGAGCAGCGATATTAGCAGAAGTTCATACCTTGCTCATACAACAATAGTATTTTTTGAGGACTATTCTAGAGGGTCAAGACTGGTGGTAAAGATACAATAATCACCAACGTCAAACCCACCTCATATATTTTTTGAGCTAAAATAAGCCTTTTACTTCCTTGGTCTCCCATTCTAACCTATGTTACAACCCGTGAAAGTTTTTTTTTGATTAAGGCGTTTAAGTTAACGTAGAGTTGAATGATTTTAAGTATCGCTCAAAAAGATACAAGCAATATTATTTCTCTCTCATTTTTGCAGGGTTCTTTACTTGTAAACTTGGAGCAGATAATGAAAACTTTTTGTCAATGGCCTTAGCTCAAAAGAGCTCCCTTTGATAAGCCTTTAACCCAGCCTACATTACAGTCCTAATCAAAACCTCCAGATCGGCTTGGTCGTACTAATTGCGAAATTACTCATACCCCTGCTGAATGCGATGATGGTAAATTTGAGTGATTTCGTTTCAATCCTGCATCAGGATAACCAGCCTTTCTCGAGAGTGAGAGAAAGTCCTTTCAGACTGAAGTCCTCCATTCAAATTACATTTGAGTTGTTCATACTATGATAACCTCCTTGAATAGAATTGGTAATGCAAACTTGACAGAGTAGTTAGCATGATCCACGTTTTGATTGATTGCATTATGAGTTATTACACAGATTGCTTCTAATCATTGCAAACTTAGCTGAATAGTTTTGCATGAACCGATAAACTCATTGATGAAAATGCTTGTACAAGTTACCTCTGACACTGCCTGACAGGTAACGCGTTCCCAATATTCGAGTTACCTTCCAAGGTCTCGAAATTCATTAAACGATTATTGAATGAATAAGCTTAGTTGTTGAAAAACTACATGGCATTTCTTCCAAATCCTCAGGTAAGTATATCTTCAACCTGAACTTTTCAGAGAATGAATTTTGACGATTGTCAGGGTGCTCAAATCCAATGCGGCACATACGGTTATTCAGTGAACAAGCAGGCATGCCACAGTCAGCACGGCTTGAGCCAGAGTGCAGCACAGCTTGCTATCTTCAAAAACCTTACCTGTGCCAGAATGCGATACAGCTTCAATTTTTAGAGACCTTACATGTGCTAGAATGCGGTATGGCTTCAATTCTCAGAGACCTTACCTGCGCCAGAATGCGGTACGGCCACAACTTTAGGATATGTCGTCTCTGGAGCCCTTCAATTGGAACCCTAATACGGAATGATCCATTTTCTAAGTCCTTTCTACAGGCACAAAGTCCTTCTTACAGCATTTCTTTGGTGAACCCTACATCGGGTAAACTACTCAGTAGAATCTTTTCATTAGGAATTTTATCACGGTATGACCCACCATATGGGTCAAAATGTAGGCGAATACTCTATAGGATAGATCACCACTAAAGTCCTTTTATTAAGAACTCTATCATGGGTTTGACCTACCATATGGGTCAAAGCTTAACCTCCCCGGAGTATCCTTAGAATGAATCTTTGGTGCCTATTTAAAGAGCATTCATGCCAAGCAACTCTTCAACTCATGATCGACCTATTGTCATGAGATATTCATCAATTCACAATCGACCTACTCTCCTGTTCTTATCTTATCTTCATCAATTCACAATCGACTTACTCTCGTGTCTTTGATTGTTTTTTGGCTCACGACTAAGCTGCTCTCGTGACACCTTTGTATAACTCATATCAACTTGCTCTCATGAGGCCTTTATCAGTCATGATCGACCTACTTTCGTGTTTTTGATCTTTATTAAATCACAATCGACATGCTCTGGTGATCTTGACCTACCTCTACCGACTTATGGTGGCCTATTAAAATGATGGTGGTCCAAAGAGACAAAATGGCGCAGCTTGAACCACAACTCAAGCACATTCCTTCATTTTGGATCTTGCGTTATCTCACATAAGAGGGAAACTTCTGGTAACGGATAAGGCCCTAGTACCTTGAGATCCTTACAATCACAAGAAAAAGCTTGGGAATGAAGGGAATCATTAGCATTATGAGATGTCTGGTGAAACAGGTATTTAATATGCAATTCATGTGCAGGTTTCTCTAATCCTTTTCTTTAGAGTGGAGAAGACCTAGCACATGTTTTATAGTTCCACATGTCATTCATCACTTCATTTGCATAGAAAATAGGATTAAAACCCCACAAAAAAATTCATTCATTATCTGCATTGTCAAAATTTAGGTTTAATTTGGTCTTTGAGCGAAACCTCTACAAGTCTCCACTCAAAGAGGGGCAGCTATTGACATCTAAATTTTGATTTCCGTCATTTAACCACTTACTTCATGAAAAATTAGAGACTAACTTTAGTCTCTAGCAAAAAATATTTAAATCATTTTATTGTAGTTTCGTGTGCATTAATTTAATTTTCTGCATAGCATTTGCTGTCGTTTGGGCTGTTTATCGAAAAGTTTCTTTCGTATGGATTGGTCAAGATATACTTGGGATTGCTCTGATAATCATCGTTCTTCAAATAGTTATAATTTCAAATCTCAAGGTGGGAATAGTTCTCCAAGCTGTTACTACCCTTACCCAAGATAATGAATCATCTTTCAGAAGGAGCGCCGACTCTATCCAACGAAGCTTAGGAGTCGACACGGAGGACGATCTTCCTGAAGAAAAGCTGCTATATCCATACTTGTTGCAAACTTGGCGGCATCTATCATCTGTGCAGCTTCATGGGTTCCCTCTCTGTTGGTCTCCCATCACCTCTCTGTATCTGTGGATATGCACCAAGCTCCCAAGTTTAAGGTATTTTCCGCACATAAGAAACTACCTTTGGAAGTCGCTCGAAATTTAGCGATGTCTTTCTCCACTTTGGTCTGGCCAAGCAAAAAGGTCCTTGATGAATTTGACAGCCTGATTATACCCGGTTTGCCAGAGCATGTGGCGAAAAAGTGTCTTGCACTCGTACCTCGTTGCGAGTTCCCATCTATGGGCTTGGTTTGCAAAAAGTGGAAGTCATTTCTCGAAGGGCAAGGAATTCATGCTTGAGCGAAAGCTAGGTGGTACTCTTGAAAGATGGATTTTTATCCTAACCACGGCTGCCGAAAAGAAGGAAAGCCATTGGGTGGAGTACCTCATGATGAAGGCACATGGGCGGAGAATTGTCAAACAAATATGAGTGGAGAATGTGGGTGGAGGACAACGGCTAGTGGTTGCTTTCGGTGAAAAGAACAAGAGAAATAGTCAGCAGTCTTTTGTGGGGAAGTTATCGGTTCTTCCCTTTTTGTCCAAGTTCCCTGTTCCTATTGATGATAGTGCTTCCCAACCTACAATCTTAAATAATTACTTTGAGGTGTTGATGGCTTATGGTGGACTAAAAGATTTTTTAAGGGCTAAATAACTTGGCTATACAGGGACTCTTCTTCGTACACAAGTTCTACCACTGTACACGATATCAGAAAAGGTGCTATACTTGGTGGTAGCTGCAAACTGAGTTATTGGAGAGCTTGCATCCTGTCTACCTGAAGATATAAACTCAGAAGTATACGCCCATTTGCTTAAGGCATTATCCATGACAGATACAATGGAGACTCTTGCTATCATGTTCGTGTTCGTAGCGACCCTAGGGCATAGGAAACTGACTTAATGAACATAGCTTCATTGCCAGACCGTTTCGAGGCACCGTATATCCACAAAGTGGGTGTCCCTCCAATGTAGAACCTTCTGCAAGAATTCACAGCCATAGTGAAGGAAACTTTCTTCGCAGATGACCTGCTTCGTCAGTTTTAAGATCAGCAGCAGGGACATGAATTTGCAGACAAACGTTAGGAGGAGTCATATTGTTCTGTTAGAGCAGCTCTTGAGAATTTAACCTTCAATAACACATGAAGTAAAGAAAGAGTAATGAAGCTAGCAAAGCGACTTGAGTGGAATAGAATGTTGAAATCAGACGTGGGTAGAAGACAATCTTAGCAGGCATTTTTGATGATGGCAAAAAAAAAAATGTGTTGTGAAGCTTTTGGATCACTTCAAGCACCCTGGGCCAAATGGACAACATGTTGGTATGGTTTTCAAGCACTTGGGGGATAATCTTTTGACCATTATCAAGTATAGTGATTACAGAAGGGTTCCTCTCCACATGGTGCTCCACTTGTTCTCCCGACAAGCAAAGATGAAGTCACTAATGGAGCACATTAAAGAAAGAGATCATGAAGGGGATAAGAGGGGGGGAGACTTTGGGGGATCATCGAGAATAACGAAAAAAAAAGGACAGGAAATAGAGAGTCAAAGAGAGTTCTTTCTCACGAATAAAGAGAGGTTCCGTGCTACAAAAAAGGGGAGTCTGAGTATCGTGTAGTCTCACCTAGCTATCTCTACTGCAAATCGTGCTCCGCTTATCCAGTATTGTGTAGCCTTACCTAGCCGATGTGTAGTTTAACATCTCAAGCAGCCCACCTGCTCATATGCTTGACTGATTTATGCATTGCCCAGCTTTGCTTCACCTCAATTCCGGCTCAAGTTTCGCTGGATGAACCAAGGTACATAGCAATACTATAGTAGCAGTATAGTCTTACTTGGTTCTCGTGGATATGGAGATAATGGTCAGGTTCTCGCTATTTGTCCAGCCTAACGATGAAGTGGCCATCTGATACTATAGTTAGCGACTCCCATATCCCTTTTCATAAGATTGGATTGCTTTCCTTTACTGTAAAAGGTGTTTGGATGGCAACTCCTTTCTCCACAACCTATTATGGTGGACTGAAGTCACCTTATAATCTAGTGGGTGCCATGTATAAACTTTTATCGTTTCCTCATTTTAATTTTCTATTCACCAGCTGTGAATGACTGCATTATAGTATAGATTCATCTCATATAGTGAATATCTATTGCAGTAACCGTTCTGAGAGGATGGTTTCCATCTTTACTCCTTCGTTGTGTTTTTGAGAAGCATTTGAATTGTGGTACGGTTTCAAATTGAGGTTTATACACTGAATGCAGAGGATGGCTTAATGCTTCATGACCAAAAAAAAAATCAAATCAAATCAAACATGTCTTCATGTGGCCGAAAGTCTTAAAAATATATATATACAAAAAATATATATAAAAATTAAAAAAATCCCACACATTGCATACGATATCATGCATTTCGTATTTTCAAAATAACATATCATATCTTTGCATTACCTCTCATGCCGTTCATATTTTCGAGCATCATTGAGCCCGTCATCCATTTTTTCTAAAAAAATCATGCATATCATATTATGACGTTGTCATTTTCACATGTCTCATATCTTGTATGTCCATATCATATTTTAATTTTTTTTTACCATGACATTTGGCATGTCACTAGTATCATGCTTAGGATACTCATGTTAGGATAGTCTAATTTGTTTGCTTGAATAAAAAAAATCTCATGCTATCTAAGTTAGTTAGAATTTTCACATATTATATAGCCTTTGCATGCTTATTTTAAGCACACGACTGTCTACATGTTACTTTGAGTGTTGCATTAATTTGATGTCATCTTGCATGTTTAATTTACTCATATAAATTCGGTATATAGGTTATCCTTGCATGTCATGCATTGCATCCATTCCAAAAGGTGAAAACAATAAAAAGCCTCCATCTGAAAGTTAAAAAAAAAATCAAGCAAGCTTGAGTTGCTGACCTTAGGTTTTTATGGAATTAAGGTACCGAAAGGGCGTTAGTTTGAGTTAACTAGCATAATCAAGTCCCCGAACACTTAATCTCTGGTTTGTAGGAATAAAATAGTCCTCCCGCTATTTTATTTAGGTATCTAGCTAACCTATCAAAAATGTTTAATGGTGACTCCGAATTCTAAATCATTTGAACAAATCAAAGTTGCGAATTGGTAGGGCTTGGGAGAGTCTGCATTAGGTTAATCACTTAATTAGCTTGATAATCCATTAACCGAGGGTCTTAACCAATTTTTAGGTCGTGACATCCGCTCATTTAAGAGTGGCAGAACTCCAATTCTAGTGGCTACGGATGTTGCAGCTCGTGGTCTTGACATTTCACACGTTTCCCATGTGATCAATTTTCATCTTCCGAATGACATAGATGGTTATGTCCACCGCATTGGAATAACAGGTCTCCACTATGGGACACTTGTCGCGACCAGAAAAATTATTAATTTTCGATCGGGTGAACGAATTATTAGGTTAATTAGATTGACTAACCTAATACGGACTCTTCCAAGCCCTACCGAATCGCAACTTTGGTTTTTGTTCAAATGTTTTTTTGAATTTGGAGTCGCCACTAATTGTTTTTGGTAGGTTGATTAGAAATCTAAGTAAATTAGTGGGAAAACTAAATTACTTCTACGAACCAGACATTCAAAGTTCGGGGATTTGGTTATGCTAGATTATTTTAACGCCATTTCAGTACCATTTTTTATTTCATGAAAAATCATTTGATGAGACTCGGAAAGATTTGGGTCAAACTGACCAGAAGGGTAAAATGGTCATTTTTCAAAGATCGGGAAGTGGAAACAGGTCAAACTTGTTGAATGTGGTCATTCCTTATTTCCCAACATTTCTGAGAATTTTTCTGAATTATTTCTCTGATTTTCTAGAGACAATTTGCCCATGAGGGGTAAAACTATCTTTTCATGAAAAAAGGGAGTCAAAGTCACAAAATATGGGTTTGCCCAGTCAAAATTGACCATTTTCCATTTTTTGCAATTTTTGAGAATTTTTCAGAATTTTTCGAGACAATTTGCCCATAAGGGCATAATCGTCATTTTGAAAAAATCATGAAGGAGAATCATCAAAAGTAGGATTGGCCAGTCGAAATGACCCGTTTCCTAATTTTTGGGATTTTTCTAAATTTTTTTTAGAATTTTCTAGAGATTTTTCATTTTTTTATTTTTTTCTTTATTATTATTATTTTTTTTGTAATTGAAATAAAGAGGGCCGGGTCGAGTCAACCCAACCCAGACATGACTTGACCCATTTCGTGGTCTCGTCTCCACGGAGCTGGGCTCAGACAATGAGCGCAATCAAAGTTAAGAGGATAAGGCCTAATAAATAGGCCCAAGTCCCATTCCTTTTAATCTACACAAAGTGGGCCTGATTAGGCCCAGGCTCCCAATCAGATCTAAACGAGCCCGACTCCTCATCCAGCCTAAACATCAAACAACCTAATCGAGTAGCCTCTCTTAGTCTCTTTTCACTTCCGCACTCTATTAAGTATACTGGAATGGTTAACGATCACTTCTTTCTTTGATTCTCCTCTCTCTTCCCTTGTTTTAAATTCCCCGAAAACAACTCAGTTTGAGGAACAAGCTAATGAATCAAACCAAACATTAGAATTCGATATTGATGAACGACGTACCTGGTCCACAGTTTCCTCCGGCCTGAGGGATCTCTCTCTCTAGACTAGAAGTCCCCTCTCTGCATCTCAAGCTCCTTCGCAGTACAAGCTGGTTGGACTGTTCCACACCTTCCAATCAAATGCACTTTCCTCATAGGGCTCCGTGATTAGTCAACGTTCCTCAATAGCTTCGTCCCCAATTGCTCTGGATTGCTCTCGCGGTTTCTTCCCAGAAAGCCTCCCTTGCTTGAGCAAATACTCAAACTTGTTCCTATCGAGTGAGTGCTCGGTCAGGACCATTTGGCACATCCAAGACACCAGATAGGAGTGCTGCCACTTCCCCTGCATCAGCGTCATGACCATGTACCACGTACGGCTAAATCGGCTTACCATCAACCTGCTTCTCGAGAGCTCCTGCCGTATTGACGATGTGGCTTGGTGCTCTATCTACAAATTCAAGTATGTGAGGCCAAAGTGACTCCTTTGGAATCGTTAGAAAGCTCGCATGGGATGCGGATAACGTAGGCACCACAACCATCACTAGTGTCAGCAGGATAAGACAGCATCCCGATAGGCTCCCCGTAGCTCGAGTCCACATCATGCGAGGTGATTTGCCGGGTCAACGGATCCACGCGTTACACTACTTCAGTGCTCACCAGAGCTCGAGCAAGTTCAACCACATACTTCACCTGACCGCCGGTGTCGGAGTCGCGTCCGAGTTCCACATTCTCTCCATGCACCAGCCCATGCGTACTCATCAAGACAATGTAGAATTACCGCGGCTTCCCATCGGCCGACCATGCTTACAAATCAGAGTTGATCCTGGCAATCTTGTTTTTTTTGGGCTTTGGAATGTTATTGCCGTCGTCTTTCTCTTTCTCTCCTTCCGAAAGCTCGGAGAGATCGTCCATCGCGTTGTTACAGCCTTGCTTGCGCTCGAGGCACCGTTTCGCCAGCCCCAGTAGAATCCGATTCAATGATCATATCCCAAATGGCCATAGGAAATCAAAAGTGCGTCACGGAAGCAACTGGTATCGCATGGAGTCTTCTTTTATGTAGATTCTTGAGTGGGACACGTCGTGCAATCACTCTCCTCTATGCTGACAGGATTCCAGCAAAGATTGGAAGTATCATTTCTTTCATACCCAGATAGTATTCTGTCTGAACGCCAGTATCAGGGTCCCCTCCAGACTTTATTGGAAAATATGAGGCCATAGCTCATCCTTGTGATAACAGGTAGAGAGACGCCAACATTGCCACTAACCTGCCAACCTCTTTCCATAAGTGCTATCTTTGTCCATAGAGTACAGCATATAAGACCCCAACAACAGCACCAGAGTATTCTGCTTTTGAAACTTCTAAGTCGTCCACATAATTTCAAGCCCCTTCCAAGGCTTCATATTCTAAAAAAAAGTTGCCCAATGTATGAATCATCTGCAAGGGCATGTGCCTAAGCTGAGGGGCTCCTCGATTTAGAGGTTTGTTTTGGCGACATGCTCTTCACGAGAGGCCAATCGATATAGCATAGATTAGAAGCTGGTTTCTCACTATACGATGTGCCATTGAACGAGAGCAATCCTAGACGAATCTGAGAGCTAATGCGTTCTTCTGTGCTTCAGTGGGGGTTGTTGTGTTGGCGACTCAGGTAAGGAGAACCAGGAATGAATTGGTCTGAGAAGGACACTTCCCCATCTAAAGGGATTTAGGGAGGGAGCCACAAGTGTGTTACATAGTGATAGAATCTCTGGACGCATTGCACATGAAGAATCAGAAGATGCCAATAGATTTTTTTATCAACACGGCATGAAGCAGAAAGATTATTAGAGAAAGAGAAGACAAGACGAATTGCCTCTCTCCCTCTTCCACTACTTCGTGTTCCATTGGAGCCGAGCTTCTTCCATGGTCAAGAGTCTGCTGAGAAAGGGGCCATATGTGCTCGTCTTAAACGACGTATGGAGCATGGATTTGCTCCACTCGATCAAAAATTTATTCGCAGGAACACACGAGTGGTTGATCATCACCACGCGAGATGAAGCCGTAGCGAACATGTTTGCTAAGAACATGGGAGGTCATGTCTCCAAGGTGGGTCTCCTCTCTTAGGAGGACTCATTCAAGCTGTTTTACGAGACATACGTAGACTGAGAGCCGAAGCACCAGGACGATTAGCGTCGCCTCAGCCCAAAGCTTCCTTTCAGCTGACGCACCTGGTCAAGGCCGGAAGCATTGACTAGAGATTGCTCCATAATAGGAGGTTTCATCGCAGAGCATCTCTTCTCCTTGGCCAGGATCCGCTCCAGTTTTTCTTTCGCCTTCTGGTGACCTCCCTATTTAACTGGTCCCTCACAAACTCTTCTTGACTATTTTTTGCGTTAATTCTGAATATCCCCTCTGCCTGTAATCCTCCTTGTTCATACAAGCGTCTTTGCATAAGCAAGAATACGGTGGGAATGTTGTTACTGCTGGAGTCATGTGATAGATGCATGGACTTCATTGAGACTCCAAAAACATGAGTGCTAGCACTAGGGCTCTCTTGCACTTCAGGTTCAAACTCCACGGGCAAGCCCAAAAACCCGTGAAACCTGTTGAATGTAACGTGCGCGAACGACCAGAGAAGAAATCTCTGTGTGACGGTGGGAGAGCAAACATGTTAAAGCATTCGTCGATCTCCAGCATGCAGACAAGCTATCCATATTACCACCATTCTCAGATAGGTGTCCTCCAAATGTGTAAAGAGTATTTGTGGCCCCGGTGAAATACTGGACCATCTTGGTCGGACTGGAATGCTTGACTCCTTCCATCTGGCCGTGGAGGAGGGAGGCGACGATGAGGTACCAGGCGGTGTAGGTGGTCATGAGGAGGCCGAGTAAGGACTAGGTGCGGTAATTGTGGAAGGAAGGGACGAAGACAGTGGTGGCGCAGCAGGCGCCGAAGATGTACATACCCCTCCTCCTTCGATGAAAGTGACTACCTCTCCTTTTCTCTTGTTTGCCATCACCGAAAGTTTTCTGTGCTTTCTCCTCCACTTCCATTTTTTTTTTTAATATTTTCTAGCGGTGCCAACCCCTTCTTCTTCTGTATATTCCCCTCCTGAAGTTGGGTTTTCCCCCAGAGTGATCATTGGCACCCTTTTTTGTTTTTCCTTTTTTTCGCCAGACCCCCTCCCATGTTGGTCTGTCTCCAAGAAAGCATCATCATGGCTTCCTTTTCTTTTTCCTTTTTATGATCATTGCAATGCCCTTTTTCGTTTCTTTCTTTCGGTGGAAAGTGGGAGAGAGAGATTGGAGAGAGAGTGAGATCTTGGACTGTCTGGTGGTAGTGAATGATATTCACTAGTTGAAGAGGGAGCCATACTATCGCAGGCACGACTAAGTGGACTTGCACCAAAGGCAACCATCTTCCTCGCATTATACCTTTGCAAGACCTCGATCTTCCCCTGGCTTTATTGAAAAGCTTAATCATCGTAGTATTCCCACCAAGAAATGGGGCGTGACCAACTGAATTTCTGCCATAGGACCATATCCATGGGAAACATGCTTCTCTACCTTCAAATTGACTGGCAGAGAATCTAGACTATTCTCTAGACTCTTTAATCTTTTTGTTCTCCACTCATCATGACCACAATCAGCCTCTGTGCTTCTTGTAGCCTGCAATATAGAAGGAATAACAGGCAATCATATGATACTAGATAAGTCTGCCGACAAGCTGATATAAAACCTTATCCAACATCACAATATTGACAAGTCGTGGACTGAGAATGCGTCCATACACAAAAAACATTGCCCTGAAGAAAAAGTGCCAGTTCAATATCCTAAATCCTGGGAGACGTCTGTCTTCATGAGCTTTCCTCAGTAGAATACTTGTAAGAAGGACTTTGTGCTTGTAGGAAGGACTTTTGAAAACGAACCATGCCGTATTGGGATTTCTAATGGAATGGCTCCAAAGAAGGCATACCCTACTGAAAAGGGCTCATTTAAGTGATGCCTGCAACTCAGGACTTGAAAGCGGACCGTTCCGTATTGGGGTTTCCAATGGAAAGACTGCAGAGATAATATACCCTACTAAAAGGGCTCGTCTATATGGTGTCTGCAACTCAGGACTTGAAAGCGCACCGTTCCATATTGGGATTTCCAATAGAAGGGCTCTAGAGACAGCATACCCTACTGAAAGGGCATGTTTAAGTGATGCCTGCAACTCAGGACTTGCAAGCGGACCGTTCTGCATTGGGTTTTCCAATGGAAGGGCTCTAGAGGCGGCATACCCTACTAAAATGGCTTGTTCATGTAGTGCCTGCAACTCAAGACTTGAAAATGGATCATTCAATAATAGAAGTCACCAATGATTACCTAAATGTCACCTTTTTTGGTAGCAGAAGAGGTATTGACTGGCAAAAATGATTTTTGGGTGCCAATCTGGGATTTGGGGAGACCAGTAATCCAGCAGAAGCTCAAACCCGATTTAACTTACCATGAAAGATGCTATTCTGTGATCTGGGGAGACCAAGAATCTCGCAGAAGCTCAAACCCGATTTAACTTACCATGAAGGGTACCATTTTGGAATCTGGGGGACCAAGAATCCTGCTGAAGCTCAAACCTGATTTATACTTTCCTATCTCTTTAGGAATAAGCCAAAGAGGCAAAGATCAAAATATCTTGAATATTTCTATTTTTCGAGACGAATCATGCTTCATTTGAAGAAGGTGGATACCTGTAGTGCCGCAATGGATTCGAACACCCTGACAATCATCAGAATTCATTCTCTTGAAAGGTTCAAGTGAAAATGTACTTACCTAAGGATTTGGAAGAAACGCCTGGTGGGTTTCTCGACAACTAGGCTTGTTCATTCAATAATTGCCAAAGAATCTCGAGACCTTGGAAGGTTAACTCAAATATCGAGAACGTGTTACCTGTCAGGCAGTGTCAGAGGTAACATGTTCGAGCATTTTCATCAATGAGTCATTGGTTCATGCAAAACTATTCAGCTAAGTCTGCAATGATAGAAGTAGTTTGTGTAATAAATCATGATGCACATCAATCAAAATGTGGATTATGCAAAACTATTTTGTTAAGTTTGCATTACCAATTCTGTTCAAGAAGGTCATCATAGTATGAACACCTCGATTGTAATATGAATGAGGGACTTCAGTCCGAAAGGCTTTTCTCTCACTCTCGAGAAAGGGTGTTCATCCTGATTGACAGGGATCGTAAAGAAATCACTCAATCTTACTATTATCGCATTTAGCAAGGGTCTGAGTAATCTCGCAATTGGTACGATCAAGCCGATCTAAAGTTCTTGATTAGGACCATATATAGGCTGGGTCAAAGGCTTACCAAAAGCGGGACTCTTTTGAGCCAAGGCCGTTGCCAAAAAAAAATTCTTCATTATCTACTCCGGGTTTACAAGTCTAGAACCTACAAAAATGAGAGAGAAATAAATCTTGTTCGTACTTTTTCGAGCGATGCTTAAAATCATTCAACTCTACATTAACTTAAGCGCCTTAATCAGAAAAGACTTCATGGGTTGTACGTAGGTTAGGATTAGGGACTAAGAAGTGAAAAGGCTTATTTTGGCCCAGAAAATATATGAGGTGGGTTTGACATTAGTGATCATTGCATCTTTATCACCAGTCTCGATCTTCTGGAACTGTCTTCAAAGAACACCATTGCAGTATGAGAATGGTGTCAACTTCTGCTGATACTGTCGTCGCTCCTGAACGGTGTAAAGTTCAACTGTGTATATTTTACAATCTGACTCTGCGAAGAGTTTTCTTTCGCAACCGATCCCATTGGGATTGCAAAAAGAGACCATATGTTTTCACTGAGTTTACAAAATGTACATGTAAATTCAATGAACATTGATTTGAATGGGCATTGGCTTGCTTTTGATGGTGCTTGCTTTTCATGCCTGAACTTGCTTTCTTCCCTTTTTTTTGGTCCCGCCTTTCTGCCTTTTTGTTTTCTGTTCTGTTTAGAAAAGAAGAATTTTCAAGATTGTTGCCATATATACATGCATATCAAAAATCTAGCCCACTTGGAGAGTTGACTCAGGAACTTCATGTAGACCTACTTGTTCTGAGTTCTTTTGCTTTGAGGTGGCGCCATCTTCATCTTGAGCAATGATTACCAATGAGATTTTAAGAAACGAATACGTAAGCTCAATTGGGTGATGCAAAGGATAAAAGCGTATCGAATAGAGAAACGAATGCTTTTCATCGTCCTAAGGCACTTGAATTACCGTACGAGGTTGAAGCAAAGAAACACTCAAAAATTGATGTTAGTCCGAGCAAGAAAATTTCTAACCATTTACCTCATGCTCTTGTTGGGGCTACCTCCATTTAGCCCGAATGTGGGGTGGTTCTTGATAGGGGTTATGAAATGAAGCCGCCGTTTAAATGAGTTGTTATTGGTCATTTGTAGTGTTTAGGATAAAGAAATGATCGCCTCCTTCTCTTCGGCTATCATACCTTTTGCAAGAAAATCCATTGCCTTGGGAAACGCGGAACCTATATAGCACACTACTCATTATGGATAAAAATGTAGGACGTGTGTGAAAATGGTTTGCCTTTCATCATCCTGTCATACCTCATTCTACACATTTGATGCATCATGTGCAGTTTATGCTTCAAGTCAGAATTGGCAAATTAAACATGCAGAATAGTCACGCATTAATCATGAAACGTGTGAACACAATGCAAATGTGGCAATTTTTAGCATCACGCGTTTACAGAATGTGCAAGTATGGAAGAAAATTCTCAAGAACGGGAGAATTTGAATTGCCCCTAGACATATGGGCGGATCGAGCAAATTAGTGAGCCTACTCCTTAAGTCAAGGAGTGACTTGTCTTTAACTTTGCCCCTGCATAATGAAATGCATGAGAGAAGAAGTCGAGTGAAGATTTGATACATTTGGCTTGCTTAATGTTGGCAACCGTCATGGTCATCGATCAAATGCTCCTGTAATAAAGAAAGCAAAAAGTTTATTCTTGAAACCAAGTGAGTTAAAGAAGACATTCCTTTTCAATCTAGGGTTTGCCATCAATTTGTCCATTTTCATTAGAATGGATCTCATCAGATGATCATAATTTTGCCCCTTGGGATTGTCTCCTTCAACATGTTAAATGTTAGTGTAAGCATTTCCTGTCAAAAGGAAAGGAGATATGTTAGCTAGTATTGGAAGGGATAAACTGGAAACGATACTGGTTTACCTTTCATTTTGAATGCCTTGTGCGAGCCTCTCACCAACTTCGCTAGATTGAGTTTCCCTCGACTTTTGTTGGTTACTTAACCATTAGGGCCAAGGCTGTGGCAAAGCATTGACTTCGGTCTCGTTCATCGGGTATTCTTATTTCTTTCTGTAAAAGTGAAATGTGCAAAAAAATCATTTTATTTATTTACAATATTCACAACATTCCCCGATCTTGGGGATCGAACTCGGACCGCTTCGAACCACTGTCATCCCCTATGCCATCAGGCTCACGAGACCATAGGCGTTCATGAGGGCCTTCCTTTAAGTGTTAATCCACGAGATGGCGCGGTCTTGTTGCATTGCACTAGGCAATTTCACGTCGTGGTGCTTTTCAAGGCAATTCACCATCTCTATTAGGAATGGAAAAAATCAATTCAAACTCAAGACAATTACGGGTAAATTGGAACTATACAAAATTACCCATCTTTGAGATTGCTTGGGTCTTTAGTTCGTATTTTCCTTATTTGAAGCCGTCCATCCAGTGGCAATGTCCACGAATTGATTTGCCCCCAATTTCGTTCAACAAGTGGACTTCGCATTTGGGTATGACTGTGTTTTCGGGACAGTTTACGAATTCCTGAGAATGGAAGGGATTCAACTTAGAGCAGGAGTAACTAAGAGTAAATTGAAACGATATGGAGTTACCATTAGAGCTTGGGCGAACTTTTTACTCGCAATTAATTCGTCGCGAGTTGGTTCAGCGACGGATTCAAGCATTTAATAGGAGGAAGGAAGATTACTACTTCTCGCTTTCACATTAATTCCAAACATCTATAAAAGCAGAAAAAATCCTACGCAAGGAAATAAAGCATATGCACTCGTTTAGGATTGGTTTTGCTTCCTCTGTAGGCTCTTTAGTGATCAGCTAGCTTCATTCCAGATCAGGTACACATTGGTAATGTTAAAGAACCCGTGGTCATTGGCTTTGAAATACATGCTCCATATGAACATTACAGCCTCGGTGCTTCATCAACGTCGAACTGGTTGATCATGGCGGCAAGCTCGTCATCAATGCTACTTGCTTGGTGGTGATACATCCCCTCTTCCTCGGGAAGCATCAATACTGACCCCATAAGATCGGTCTTCTCATACATTCCTCAATAGAACTTGGTTCTGTTGTGAAATGATCTAACTTACCTCTTAAACGGGCATTTTTGATCCTTAGATACTACCTTTCGTCGAGGGTAAGGAGGCTATTACAGTTGGGGCAGGTAGTTGTCGCGACCCAAAAGAGATTATTTTTTATCAATTGGGTGAATGGATTATTAGGTTAATTAGATTGATTAACCTAATACAGACCCTCCCAAGTCCTACCGAATTGCGACTTTGGTTTTTGTTCAAATGATTTTAAAATTTGGAGTCACCACTAATAGTTCTTGGTAGGTTGATTAGAAACCTAAATAAATTAGCAAGAGAACTAATTTAATTCTGCAAACCAAAGAAAATGAGTTCAGAGACTTGGTTACGCTAGATTATTCTAACAACCTTTCGGTACTATTTTATTTCATGAAAAATCATTTGACGAGACTCGGAAAGATTGGATCAAACTGACCAGAAGGGCAAAATGGTCATTTTTCAAGGCTCGGGAAGTGGGAATAGGTCAAACCAGTTGAATGTGGTCATTCCCTATTTTCCACAATTTCTGAGAATTTTTCTGAATTATTTTTTGATTTTCTAGAGGCAATTTGCCCGTGAGGGGTAAAACTACCATTTCATGAATAAATGGGAGTCAAAGTCACAAAATATGGGTCTGGTCAGTCAAAATTGACCATTTCCCATTTCTGTAATTTTTGAGAAATTTTCGGAATTTTTCGAGACAATTTGTCCGTAAGGGGCAAAATCGTCATTTCGAGAAGATTGGAAGATAAATCATCAAAAATAGGATTGACCAGTCGAAATGGCCCGTTTCTTAGTTTTTGAAATTTTTTAGAATTTTTCAAATTTTCCGAGACAATTTGCCCATGAGGGGCAAAATCGTCATTTCGAAAAGATCATGAGGACAAATCATCAAAAATAAGATTGACCAATCAAAATGGCCTGTTTCCTAATTTTTAAAATTTTTTTGAATTTTTGGAAATTTTTCGAGACAATTTACCCATAAGGGGCAAAATCGTCATTTCGAAAAGATCAGGAAGGGAAATCATCAAAAATAGGATTGGCTTGCCGAAATGGCCCGTTTTCTAATTTTTTGGGATTTTTCTAAATCCTTTGAAAATTTTCAAGACAATTTACCCATAAGGGGCAAAATCGCCATTTTAAAAGAATCAGAGAGGGAAATCATCAAAAATAGGATTGGCCAGTCAACATGACCCGCTTCCTAATTTTTGAGATTTTTCTGAATTTTCTGAAATTTTTCGAGACAATTTGGCCATAAGGGATAAAATCGTCATTTTGAAAAGATCGGAAGGAAGATCCTCAAAAATAGGATTGACCAGTCGAAATGGTCCGTTTCCTAATTTTTGGGACTTTTCTAAATTTTCTGTAATTTTTCAAGACGATTTCTCCATAAGGACGAAATCGTAATTTTGAAATGATTAGGAATGGAAACCATCAAAAATAGGACTGGCCAGTTGAAATGACCCGTTCCCTAATTTTTGAGATTTTTGAGAATTTTTTGAGATTTTTCGAGATAATTTGCCCATGAGGAGTAAGACCATCATGTTGAAAAGATCGGAAGGACAAAATCGTCCAAAATACAATTCACTGGTTAAAAAGATCTTTTCCTTGATTTTTGAGGCTTTTGGGAATTTTTGGAATTTTTTGGGATTTTTTTAATTTATTTTTTTATTTTTTTATTTTTTTACGAGTTTTTCCATTATTATTATTTTATTTATTATTTATTATTTATTTTTAGGATTTCCAATATTCTTCTAATTTTGAATATTTTTATTTATATATTTTTATTAATAATTAAAAAGGAACCAGATCGGATTCAAGCCTCCACAGGTTGAATTCCACGCGAAATGGGCTCAAAGCATGAGCCCAGTCCGGACTCTGTAGCAAAAAGGGAGGGGGATAGGCCCAAACTTCACTAACCCAATCCAAGTGCGATTTCAATTTAAAACAAGCCTAGTAATACAATAAATCCATTCGAGTCGAGGACTTACCTGGACGGCCCAGTATTCACTATCGCCCACCCGCCCGCTTGAGTTGACTGAGCATCTGGCCCGGAACAACAGCCCTTCATCCTGCCCAAAGGCCAGTTTCTTCATCTGCTATTGGTTCCACTGCAACAATTTTAGGAATTTTCTCCATCAGACGACACTCAAGGCCCATCTTCATTGTCATTACAGAATTAGGACAAGACCCACACGCTCCTTGTAACTTCAACTTCACAACATTGCCATCGATATCATGCAACGCAACATTACTCCTATTAGAAATTAGATAGGGTCGGGTTTCGTTGAGTACGCTCCCAGCATTCTCTACTGCCAGTGGAAGTTCCACCTCCTGGACGCGGTTCGATCATCCTCGGATACCACGGCAAACGCATAATAATGCAATAACGAACCGTCATGCATCCATTACACTTTCTCTTGCTAACTCTCACATGTTATCCAGTATTTCCTCCTCCTCCTCCTCGTCTTCATAACCACCTTT
>JAGVVM010021359.1:0-10142 GCA_019149425.1 Psidium friedrichsthalianum | reverse complement strand
AAAATCATTTTATTTATTTACAATATTCACAACATTCCCGATCTTGGGGATCGAACTCGGACCGCTTCGACCACACTGTCATCCCCTATGCCATCAGGCTCACGAGACCATAGGCGTTCATGAGGGCCTTCCTTTAAGTGTTAATCCACGAGATGGCGCGGTCTTGTTGCATTGCACTAGGCAATTTCACGTCGTGGTGCTTTTCAAGGCAATTCACCATCTCTATTAGGAATGGAAAAAATCAATTCAAAACTCAAGACAATACGGGTAATTGGAACTATACAAAATTACCCATCTTGAGATTGCTTGGGTCTTTAGTTCGTATTTTCCTTATTTGAAGCCGTCCATCCAGTGGCAATGTCCACGAATTGATTTGCCCCCAATTTCGTTCAACAAGTGGACTTCGCATTTGGGTATGACTGTGTTTTCGGGACAGTTTACGAATTCCTGAAATGGAAGGGATTCAACTTAGAGCAGGAGTAACTAAGAGTAAATTGAAACGATATGGAGTTACCATTAGAGCTTGGGCGAACTTTTTACTCGCAATTAATTCGTCGCGAGTTGGTTCAGCGACGGATTCAAGCATTTAATAGGAGGAAGGAAGATACTACTTCTCGCTTTCACATTAATTCCAAACATCTATAAAAGCAGAAAAATCCTACGCAAGGAAATAAAGCATATGCACTCGTTTAGGATTGTTTTGCTTCCTCTGTAGGCTCTTTAGTGATCAGCTAGCTTCATTCCAGATCAGGTACACATTGGTAATGTTGAAGACCCGTGGTCATTGGCTTTGAAATACATGCTCCATATGAACATTACAGCCTCGGTGCTTCATCAACGTCGAAACTGGTTGATCATGGCGGCAAGCTCGTCATCAATGCTACTTGCTTGGTGGTGATACATCCCCTCTTCCTCGGGAAGCATCAATACTGACCCCATAAGATCGGTCTTCTCATACATTCCTCCAATAGAACTTGGTTCTGTTGTGAAATGATCTAACTTACCTCTTAAACGGGCATTTTTGATCCTTAGATACTACCTTTCGTCGAGGGTAAGGAGGCTATTACAGTTGGGGCAGGTAGTTGTCGCGACCCAAAAGAGATTATTTTTCTATCAATCGGGTGAATGGATTATTAGGTTAATTAGATTGATTAACCTAATACAGACCCTCCCAAGTCCTACCGAATTGCGACTTTGGTTTTTGTTCAAATGATTTTAAAATTTGGAGTCACCACTAATCGTTCTTGGTAGGTTGATTAGAAACCTAAATAAATTAGCTGGAGAACTAATTTAATTCTGCAAACCAAAGAAATGAGTTCAGAGACTTGGTTACGCTAGATTATTCTAACACCCTTTCGGTACTATTTTATTTCATGAAAAATCATTTGACGAGACTCGGAAAGATTTGGATCAAACTGACCAGAAGGGCAAAATGGTCATTTTTCAAGGCTCGGGAAGTGGGAATAGGTCAAACCAGTTGAATGTGGTCATTCCCTATTTTCCACAATTTCTGAGAATTTTTCTGAATTATTTTTTGATTTTCTAGAGGCAATTTGCCCGTGAGGGGTAAAACTACCATTTCATGAATAAATGGGAGTCAAAGTCACAAAATATGGGTCTGGTCAGCCAAAATTGACCATTTCCCATTTTCTGTAATTTTTGGAACTTTTCGGAATTTTTCGAGACAATTTGTCCGTAAGGGGCAAAATCGTCATTTCGAGAAGATTGGAAGATAAATAATCAAAAATAAGATTGACCAGTCGAAATGGCCCGTTTCTTAGTTTTTGAAATTTTTTAGAATTTTTCAAATTTTCCGAGACAATTTGCCCATGAGGGGCAAAATCGTCATTTCAAAAAGATCATGAAGGACAAATCATCAAAAATAAGATTGACCAATCAAAATGGCCCTTTTCCTAATTTTAAAAAAATTTTGAATTTTTGGAAATTTTTCGAGACAATTTACCCATAAGGGGCAAAATCGTCATTTCGAAAAGATCGGAAAGGGAAATCATCAAAAATAGGATTGGCTTGCCGAAATGGCCCGTTTTCTAATTTTTTGGGATTTTTCTAAATCCTTTGAAAATTTTCAAGACAATTTACCCATAAGGGGTAAAATCGCCATTTTGAAAGAATCAAAGAGGGAAATCATCAAAAATAGGATTGGCCAGTCAACATGACCTGCTTCCTAATTTTTGAGATTTTTCTGAATTTTCTGAAATTTTTCGAGATAATTTGCCCATAAGGGATAAAATCGTCATTTTGAAAAGATCGGAAGGAAGATCCTCAAAAATAGGATTGACCAGTCAAAATGGTCCGTTTCCTAATTTTTGGGACTTTTCTAAATTTTCTGGAATTTTTCAAGACGATTTCTCCATAAGGGACGAAATCGTAATTTTGAAATGATTAGGAATGGAAACCATCAAAAATAGGACTGGCCAGTCGAAATGACCCGTTCCCTAATTTTTGAGATTTTTGAGAATTTTTTGAGATTTTTCGAGATAATTTGCCCATGAGGAGTAAGACCATCATGTTGAAAAGATCGGAAGGACAAAATCGTCCAAAATACAATTCAGTGGTTAAAAAGATCTTTTCCTTGATTTTTGAGGCTTTTGGGAATTTTGGAATTTTTTGGGATTTTTTTAATTAATTTTTTTAATTTTTTAATTTTTTTACGAGTTTTTCCATTATTATTATTTTATTTATTATTTATTTATTTATTTTTAGGATTTCCAATATTCTTCTAATTTTGAAATATTTTTATTTTATATTTTTTTATTAATAATTAAAAAAGGAACCAGATCGGATTCAAGCCTCCACAGGTTGAATTCCACGCGAAATGGGCTCAAAGCATGAGCCCAGTCCGGACTCTGTAGCAAAAAGGGAGGGGGATAGGCCCAAACTTCACTAACCCAATCCAAGTACGATTTCAATTTAAAACAAGCCTAGTAATACAATAAATCCATTCGAGTCGAGGACTTACCTGGACGGCCCAGTATTCACTATCGCCCACCCGCCCGCTTGAGTTGACTGAGCATCTGGCCCGGAACAACAGCCCTTCATCCGCCCAAAGGCCAGTTTCTTCATCTGCTATTGGTTCCACTGCAACAATTTTAGGAATTTTCTCCATCAACGACACTCAAGGCCCATCTTCATTGTCATTACAGAATTAGGACAAGACCCACACGCTCCTTGTAACTTCAACTTCACAACATTGCCATCGATATCATGCAACGCAACATTACTCCTATTAGAAATTAGATAGGGTCGGGTTTCGTTGAGTACGCTCCCAGCATTCTCTATTGCCAGTGGAAGTTCCACCTCCTGGACGCGGTCCGATCATCCTCGGATACCACGGCAGATGCATAATAATGCAATAACGAACCGTCATGCATCCATTACACTTTCTCTTGCTAACTCTCACATGTTATCCAGTATTTCCTCCTCCTCCTCCTCGTCTTCATAACCACCTTCCTCGTCAGCAGTCACTTCTTAGCATTGCTGATACTTCGGACATCATGCTGCTTAAAACAAGAGGCAAGTAACTGGCCTCCAACAGCTAGCCATGGAGTAAAGGCCATTGAAATTCCCACCACCAGAAACAACAGAGATGACATCTGAGGAGACATAATTGCCTGATTAACCACTTCACCAAAAGCCACAAATGCGAACTCCCCACCAGGAGCGAGAAGAAGGCCTATTCTTACTGCAGAGATTATCGAGATCCCAAAAAGCCGGCCAACCAACGTAACCAAAATAGTCTTGCCGACAATTAGGAGTGCGAGTGCCCTTGTTATTACTGGAAAGTTCAAAACTAGAAGCTTTGGATCGATTGACATTCCAACCATCATGAAGAAGAGGCCTAACGGCAGGTCGCAATATGGAGCGATATCTGATTCAACCTGGAGAGAAAATTTAGTCTCTGCAAGCAACAAGCCTGCTAAAAAGGCACCTAATGCCATGAAAAAAATAGCTCTGGCCGTAAGAAGACTATTTCCCTAAAATAGCAAGGAGGGTGTTGGCTGAGAATATCTCTACATTTCGATTTTCTGCAATTTGCTTATAGATTGGTCGCAGAAGCAGGCATCCACCAGCAATAATAGCAGTGATGGCAACAATAGCCTTAACTGCAGCTAGACCCAGGGGCTCAATAATGGCTTGGACGCCAATCCCTCCTTTGGATGAATTTGGTGAGATAAGAGATATGCGTAAGAGCAATACCACCACAGCCAAATCCTAGAAAAGTAGGATAGAAAATGTTGCTCGTCCATGACGTGATGTGCTCTCCCCTCATTGCTGCAAGACCTGCAGAACGACGGCTGTGGAAGATAAAGCCAGGCCATTCCCAATGACGATAGCAACAGGACTACCCGGCCCACAGACATAATGGGTAACCAAGCCAACAGCGACAGCTGCCGCTAAAACCTAAGCAGTTCCTAATGTGAAGACAGACTTCTTCATTGAGCTAAGTCTTCCAACAGAAAGCTCAAGGCCAATGTTGAATAATAAGAAAACCACTTCAAATTCTGCAATTGCCTTTGTCCCATGTGCATGCCGGTAAATAGAGAGTCCATAAGGTCCAATCAGAATACCAGTAGCCAAGTACTCCAGGATAGGACTACCTCTAGGTATCTTTTGGAGAGCAGGAACGAAAATAACACTAGCTAGAAGCAACCACAGCATATCAAAGAGAGAAGCTTCCTCCTCATTTACCTCTTGCTGAGGAAGTATGGCCATTAGCTTTTTAACTCTTTTAGGAATTTTCCTCAATTGGCGAACCAGAGATTTGACATTAGAGGAAACTTTCTTCTGTACTGGCACTAATGACTTGCGATTGTTGAAGCATTTGACCAGCTCTCTTAGCACGTCGGGCTATAATAGTGGCCGCTGCCCCAAAAAGGACTAGCCCCAGTACCAGCTTGGACCATTACTCCCTTACAGTCTGCAAGATTCCCTGGAAAACTGATACTGGAGTCGATTCAGTCCCATCTACAGTAAAAGAGAAGAACGATGCAGAAAAGAAACGAGAAGATTTCTTCAATAGTGCCTTTGGAGCTCTTAAGGGAGAGCCGTCCCTCAAGTCTTGTGCATCTTGCTTCTTTTCTTGAACTGGAGCCTTTGATTTGTCTACATCTACTTCAGCTTCTCTTGCCGAATCTAATACTAGCCTCATTTTCTTGATCATCCAAATCCTCAGCCTCTTTATACATCTCAATTCTATCAAACTATTGATCCAGTAAATGCACAACAGCTAAACGATCACCACCAGCAATGGCATCTCCCTCATGTTCAGAATTGACAGTGCTACCCATGACTTGAATCATGTTCTCTTCCTCAAGCATCTTCTCATCGGCCATTTTTCCACCAGTCATATCAAGAACATCAACATAAGTCTAGATATAGACTTCTCTGCCCTTTTTAAAGCAATCTCAGCATCATTTACACGTTGTGTGGTTTCAAGCTCAAAAGCAACAGCTTGCTCTGCTAAAAGCATTATTTTGCCACTTCCTCCTCTGCCTTCAAAGCTTCCATTTGAGCTTTCCCTACAGCCTGATGCAGTCTACCCACTTGCTTCTGCAGGTCTTCCTTATTGTTTTGCAGCCGCTTCAACTCAACCTCGCAAATGGCTAAATTTGCCTGTCATTCTCTTACATCTTCTTTAGCAACCAATAATACTTCTTCCACTTCATTGGCAATTTTGTCCACATCACTTGCAGGACCAAGAGTACTAGTCTCTTCTTCTCGAAGTTCTAGTGATTCCAGCACCACCTGCAGCCTTGCTTCGGCCAATGGGAGAGCCATGGTTGCCTTTTGAATAGCCTCTTTGGCAATACATTCTTCATTTACGACATCTTGTACGGTATTCACCGTACTATTGACATTGTTCCAGGCTTTCTCAACTTCATCCTTCAAAGCTATCGCAGTTTCTGATATCTGCTGAGCCTTTTCTTCAAACAGAGTGCTGTTAATCCTTGCAACCTCCAATTCCCTCAATGCCTTCTGCACCAATTCCTTCAGTTCCTCAAGACTAGTTGGCTCCCAATCCTCCTTTTCTTCTGTTCCTCCTGGAAATACCTAGATATCAAAGAATTCCAAGTCACTGTATCCTTCTGCTCCATACTGTCAGAAAGCCTCTTGGCCGAGTTCAATTCTCCACACTTTGCGTAGACAGTTAACACCGCATTTCTTACCCACTTATAGCTGCACATTCCACTTCTGATTACTATAGAATGGATGAGCATCCCGGTCCTATTATCATCAGCATTCCCACAAGCCTACAAAATCTTAGGAAACAAAAAAAAAATCTGGCGTAATACCTTCTCCCACCATCAAATAGAACATGTCCACTACTTCTCTCCACCTCTCCTCTCTCGAGTAACCCCCAATCATCGCGGACCACGTGTACAAATTTCTCTCACGCACCCCATTGAACACCTTTCGTGCATCCTGCAAGCACCCGCATTTCGAATACATACTTACCAACTTAGTCTCCACGAACAGGGGCAAACTCTCGACCAAGTCCACCATGGCGTGCACCTTTCGACCCAACTGGATAGAATCCCCGGTGATGCAAGACTCGACCAAATTGGCATACGTGTTAGGTCTTACCTTGAGCCCGTTCTGGCGGACGTAATGAAGGACGGTGATGGCCTCGCCGAGATGACCCTTGTTGCAGAGGTAGTTCAAGTGGGCATCGACCATTCTGGGGTTGGTCTTTCTAGAGAAAGAAATGAAGGGTCCAGTGGTGAATTCAAGTGGGGTGGCTTATTTGGGTTTTGGTGATGGTGATGGAGGTAGCACTACGGGAAGCCTCGATTTGCATGGGATTATCAATTCTCCATTGTTTGTCTGTGGTTTTTTTTTTTGTTGGAATGTTGCTATCCCACTGATCACGAAGTAGTAGATGAATGATGAGCTACAGCCCAGTGGAAGGTCGGGAAACTCGGCGAGGAGCCTTCTCCCTCCATTTTTGAAGTTCCTTCATTTGTTGCAGCGAGCCCAACTTAACTGCTAAAGGGCCCGTCCTCGAAGGTATGGCGCTACCTCCAGTTTCCTCTTACGGCAATGGTGATAAAAACACGTCAAAAGCGAGCCAGAGCTCCCAGGAGAAAGCTCCCAGGTCCGCCCCTCCGTTCTCGGGAGCCCCCTTTCCTCTGGAGCACCCCCTCTTGATTCTTCCTTTTTTTTTCCCAAACGGGATCCCCCTCTCCTGTACCCAGTGGACGCTCCCCATGATGCCCCGAAGCCCCCACACTTCCTTAGTGCCCTTTTTCTTTGTTTTCTTCTTTCGGTGGAAGTCCTTCTGCCTCTCATCATTCTGCCCTCCATTAATGTGCTTTCTGCTTTTCATGATAGTGTCTTTTCCTTATTCTTTTCTTTGTCGTGATGCCAACGACACCATTGGTCATCAGCTCGCTACTCTCATTGACAGACATGGGGATCTCAATTTCTGTATCTTTGACATATTCAGAGCTTAACTCTCTATTACTAGTGTTCCCATTTGATTAGTTCAGGTCATCTCGAAAGTTCAAGGATTTACAATCCAATTCAACTTGATTCATATCCTTGACAAGCAAGTCCTCATCCATTTTAGAGCTTAACTTATCACCGCAAATGGCTGAATTAACTTCTAAGCCACAGGTATCCTCTCTAAGCCATTCTTACTTCTTCTTGACGGCGAGAGGCTGTTGGATAAATAATGTTTAGTCCAGAATCGAGACTATGGCACCAAGGAGAACAAGATGTAAATTTGGACTATTAGAAGACAATGTCACAACTCTAGAAATGCAAAAGTCAAAAATTATCGAGCTAAAATGAATTTTCTATAATTTTTTCAATTAACCTAAAAATGAGATTAACAAAGTAATTCCCGATTTCAGATTAATTTTTGTAAATATTTTTTTGGCTAAAATGAAAATAAAATTAAAAGAAAAATACCGACCATTTTTCATATTTTTGTGACCTCAAATGCAATTTTATTTTCAAATATTTTCCTAATTTCTGAAAAAAAATATTAGAAAATGTTAGAAATACGAAAAATCATTTTTGATCAAATTGTTTCCCTAGGCTTGGCCAAGGTCCCCAAAGTTGATTTTTAATTTTATGAAATTTTATGGATTTTTTTATTAATTTCGAAAATAAAAATGCCAGAAAATACTGAAAATATTAAAAGTCATTTTTTGATCAAAATTGGTTCCCTAGGTTTGGCCAAGGTCCCCAAAGTTGATTTTTTAATTTTATAAATTTTTATGAATTTTTTATTAATTTAAAAGAGAAAAGATGATTAAAAATCAGGTGTCAACAGATGTCCCTCTTTGAAAGGAAGCTCGGTAGAGGTTCATTCAAAGACGAGATGACACCTGAATCCTAATCGACTCAACCTAAGAAAATATAAAGAGTCGTGACATTTGATCTCCATTACCTCTTTACATAAGTTCTGATCCAGGCCGGGCTTGAGGGGACTCTTATGAAGTGAGGGAGAGATAGAGAGGAGAGTTTACTTGGCACTTACCTGCTCATTGTATGGCTATTGCCTGACATGAATGCGCTTTGAGCAGGCACCCAAAGATTCATTCTAAGGGTACTTCGGAGAGGTTAAGATTTGACTCGTATGGTAGGTCAACCCATGGCAAAGTTTCTAATGAAAGGAGTCTAGTAGCGATCTCTCTTACTTAAAGGATTCGCCTGCATTTTGACCCGTATGGTAGGTCAACCCATAGCAGAGTTTCTGATGAAAGGATTCTAGTGGCGATCAATCCTATAGAAGATTCGCCTGCATCTTGACTCGTATGGTGGGTCGTACCAGGTAAAATTCCTAGTTAAAGGATCCTGATGATTGATATTGATTGAGATTTGACCCGTATGATAGGTCACCCCATGGTAGAGTTTCTAAAGAAAGGACTCTAGTGGCGATCTATTCTATTTAGAGGATTCGCCTGCATTTTGACCCGTATGGTGGGTCATACCATGATAGAATCCTGATGAAAAGATTCTGCTGAGCGATTTACCCGATGTCGAGTTCACCGAAGAAAATGCCTAGAAGAAAGACTTTGTGCCTATAGGAAGGACTTTTGTGCTTGTAAGAAGGACTTTTGTGCCTGTAAGAAAGGACATCGTGCCTGTAAGAAGGACTTTGTGCCCTATAAGAAGGACCTTGTTGCCTATAGAAAGGACTTTATAAATGGTTCACCTAACGTGGGATTTACCGAAGGAGTGTCACTAGGAAGGACTTTTGAAAACGGACCGTTCCGTATTGTGATTTCAAATGGAAGGGCTCTAGAGACAACATTATCTACTAAAAGGGCTCATTCATATGGTGCCTATAACTCAGGACTTGAAAATGGGTCATTCTGTGTTAGAAGTCACCAATGATTGCCTAAATGTCACCTTTTTTGGGTAGACAAAAGAAGTGTTGACTGAAAATATAATTTTTGGGTGCCAATGTGAAATTTGGGGAGATCAGAAATCCTGTAGAAGTTCAAATCCAAATTATCTTACCATGAAGAGTGCCATTCTAGGATTTAGGGAAACCAGGAATCCTATAAAAGCTCAAATTCAAATTGTATCATCCTCTTGCTTTAGGAATAAGCCAAAGAGATAAAGATCAAAATATCTCGAACATTTTCGTTTTCGGGATGAATCACGCTTCATCGAAGAAGGTGGATACCTATATGTGCTGCAATGGATTCGAGCACTCTGACAATCGTCAGAATTCATTTTCTTGAAAGCTTTAAGGTTGAAGATAGACTTACCTGAGGATTTGGAAGAAACGCTAGTGGTTTCTCGCAATTAGCGCTTTTTTATTCAAATCCTTTCGTTGAATGAATTTCGAGAACCTTGAAAGTGACTCGAACATTGAAAACGTGTTACCTTGTCAGGACATAGTGTTCAAAGGTACCATGTGCAAGGCATGTTTTCCATCAATGAGTTCAATCGTTCATGCAAAAACTATTCAGGCCAAGTTTGCAAATGATTAGAAGCAGCTGTGTAATAACTCATGATGTAAATACGACAAAATGTGGATCGGGGCATAACTTTCTGTCAAGTTTGCATTACCAACTCGTTTAATGAGGTTAGCCTAGTCTGAAAAACTGAATGTAATTTGAATTGGAGACTTCAGTCCGAAAGGCTTTCTCTCCACTCCC
>JAGVVM010021358.1:0-16937 GCA_019149425.1 Psidium friedrichsthalianum | reverse complement strand
AAAAATCATTTTATTTATTTACATATTCACAACATTCCCCGATCTTGGGATCGAACTCGAACCGCTTCGAACCACTGTCATCCCCTATGCCATCAGGCTCACGAGACCATAGGCTTTCATGAGGGCCTTCCTTTAAGTGTTAATCCACGAGATGGCGCGGTCTTGTTGCATTGCACTAGGCAATTTCACGTCGTGGTGCTTTTCAAGGCAATTCACCATCTCTATTAGGAATGGAAAAAATCAATTCAAACTCAAGACGATTATGGGTAAATTGGAACTATACAAAATTACCCATCCTTGAGATTGCTTGGGTTTTTAGTTCGTATTTTCCTTATTTGAAGCCGTCATCCAGTGGCAATGTCCACGAATTGATTTGCCCCCATTTTCGTTCAACAAGTGACTTCGCATTTGGGTATGACTGTGTTTTCGGGACAGTTTACGAATTCCTGAAATGGAAGGGATTCAACTTAGAGCAGGAGTAACTAAGAGTAAATTGAAACGATATGGAGTTACCATTAGAGCTTGGGCGAACTTTTTACTCGCAATTAATTCGTCGCGAGTTGGTTCAGCGACGGATCCAAGCATTTAATAGGAGGAAGGAAGATTACTACTTCTCGCTTTCACATTAATTCCAAACATCTATAAAAGCAGAAAAAATCCTACGCAAGGAAATAAAGCATATGCACTCGTTTAGGATTGGTTTTGCTTCCTCTGTAGGCTCTTCTGATCAGCTAGCTTCATTCCAGATCAGGTACACATTGGTAATGTTGAAGAACCCGTGGTCATTGGCTTTGAAATACATGCTTCGTATGAACATTACAGCCTCGGTGCTTCATCAACGTCAAACTGGTTGATCATGGCGGCAAGCTCGTCATCAATGCTACTTGCTTGTTGTGATACATCCCTCTTCCTCGGGAAGCATCAATACTGACCCCATAAGATCGGTCTTCTCATACATTCCTCCATAGAACTTGGTTCTGTTGTGAAATGATCTAACTTACCTCTTAAACGGGCATTTTTGATCCTTAGATACTACCTTTCGTCGAGGGTAAGGAGGCTATTACAGTTGGGGCAGGTGGTTGTCCCGACCACCCAAAAGATATTATTTTTCTATCAATCGGGTGAATGGATTATTAGGTTAATTAGATTGATTAACCTAATACAGACCCTCCCAAGTCCTACCGAATTGCGATTTTAGTTTTTGTTCAAATTATTTTAAAATTTGGAGTCACCACTAATCGTTCTTGGTAGGTTGATTAGAAACCTAAATAAATTAGCAGAGAACTAATTTAATTCTGCAACCAAGAAAATGAGTTCAGAGACTTGGTTACGCTAGATTATTCTAACCCCTTTCAGTACTATTTTATTTCATGAAAAATCATTTGACGAGACTCGGAAAGATTTGGATCAAACTGACCAGAAGGGCAAAATGGTCATTTTTCAAGGCTCGGGAAGTGGGAATAGGTCAAACCAGTTGAATGTGGTCATTCCCTATTTTCCACAATTTCTGAGAATTTTTCTGAATTATTTTTTGATTTTCTAGAGGCAATTTGCCCGTGAGGGGTAAAACTACCATTTCATGAATAAATGGGAGTCAAAGTCACAAAATATGGGTCTGGTCAGCCAAAATTGACCATTTCCCATTTTCTGTAATTTTTGAGAAATTTCGGGAATTTTTCGAGACAATTTGTCCGTAAGGGGCAAAATCGTCATTTCGAGAAGATTGGAAGATAAATATCAAAAATAAGATTGACCAGTCGAAATGGCCCGTTTCTTAGTTTTTGAAATTTTTAGAATTTTTCAATTTTCCGAGACAATTTGCCCATGAGGGGCAAAATCGTCATTTCAAAAAGATCATGAAGGACAAATCATCAAAAATAAGATTGACCAATCAAAATGGCCCGTTTCCTAATTTTTAAAAAATTTTTGAATTTTTTGAAATTTTTCGAGACAATTTACCCATAAGGGGCAAAATCGTCATTTCGAAAAGATCGGAAGGGAAATCATCAAAATAGGATTGGCTTGCCGAAATGGCCCGTTTTCTAATTTTTTGGGATTTTTCTAAATCCTTTGAAAATTTTCAAGACAATTTACCCATAAGGGGCAAAATCGCCATTTTGAAAGAATCAGAGAGGGAAATCATCAAAAATAGGATTGGCCAGTCAACATGACCTGCTTCCTAATTTTGAGATTTTTCTGAATTTTCTGAAATTTTTCGAGACAATTTGCCCATAAGGGATAAAATCGTCATTTTGAAAAGATCGGAAGGAAGATCCTCAAAAATAGGATTGACCAGTCGAAATGGTCCGTTTCCTAATTTTTGGGACTTTTCTAAATTTTCTGGAATTTTTCAAGACGATTTCTCCATAAGGGACGAAATCGTAATTTTGAAATGATTAGGAATGGAAACCATCAAAAATAGGACTGGCCAGTCGAAATGACCCGTTCCCTAATTTTTGAGATTTTTGAGAATTTTTTGAGATTTTTCGAGATAATTTGCCCATGAGGAGTAAGACCATCATGTTGAAAAGATCAGAAGGACAAAATCGTCCAAAATACAATTCACTGGTTAAAAAGATCTTTTCTTGATTTTTTAGGCTTTTGGGAATTTTGGAATTTTTTGGGATTTTTTTAATTATTTTTTTAATTTTTTAATTTTTTTACGAGTTTTTCCATTATTATTATTTTATTTATTATTTATTTATTTATTTTTAGGATTTCCAATATTCTTCTAATTTTGAAATATTTTTATTTTATATTTTTTTATTAATAATTAAAAAAGGAACCAGATCGGATTCAAGCCTCCACAGGTTGAATTCCGCGAAATGGGCTCAAAGCATGAGCCCAGTCCGGACTCTGTAGCAAAAAGGGAGGGGGATAGGCCCAAACTTCACTAACCCAATCCAAGTGCGATTTCAATTTAAAACAAGCCTAGTAATACAATAAATCCATTCGAGTCGAGGACTTACCTGGACGGCCCAGTATTCACTATCGCCCACCCGCCCGCTTGAGTTGACTGAGCATCTGGCCCGGAACAACAGCCCTTCATCCGACCCAAAGGCCAGTTTCTTCATCTGCTATTGGTTCCACTGCAACAATTTTAGGAATTTTCTCCATCAGACGACACTCAAGGCCCATCTTCATTGTCATTACAGAATTAGGACAAGACCCACACGCTCCTTGTAACTTCAACTTCACAACATTGCCATCGATATCATGCAACGCAACATTACTCCTATTAGAAATTAGATAGGGTCGGGTTTCGTTGAGTACGCTCCCAGCATTCTCTACTGCCAGTGGAAGTTCCACCTCCTGGACGCGGTCCGATCATCCTCAGATACCACGGCAGACGCATAATAATGCAATAACGAACCGTCATGCATCCATTACACTTTCTCTTGCTAACTCTCACATGTTATCCAACATTTCCTCCTCCTCCTCCTCGTCTTCATAACCACCTTCCTCGTCGGCAGTCACTTCTTAGCATTGCTGATACTTCGGACATCATGCTGCTTAAAACAAGAGGCAAGTAACTGGCCTCCAACAGCTAGCCATGGAGTAAAGGCCATTGAAATTCCCACCACCAGAAACAACAGAGATGACATCTGAGGAGACATAATTGCCTGATTAACCACTTCACCAAAAGCCACAAATGCGAACTCCCCACCAGGAGCGAGAAGAAGGCCTATTCTTACTGTAGAGATTATCGAGATCCCAAAAAGCCGGCCAACCAACGTAACCAAAATAGTCTTGCCGACAATTAGGAGTGCGAGTGCCCTTGTTATTACTGGAAAGTTCAAAACTAGAAGCTTTGGATCGATTGACATTCCAACCATCATGAAGAAGAGGCCTAACGGCAGGTCGCAATATGGAGCGATATCTGATTCAACCTGGAGAGAAAATTTAGTCTCTGCAAGCAACAAGCCTGCTAAAAAGGCACCTAATGCCATGAAAAAAATAGCTCTGGCCGTAAGAAGACTATTTCCCTAAAATAGCAAGGAGGGTGTTGGCTGAGAATATCTCTACATTTCGATTTTCTGCAATTTGCTTATAGATTGGTCGCAGAAGCAGGCATCCACCAGCAATAATAGCAGTGATGGCAACAATAGCCTTAACTGCAGCTAGACCCAGGGGCTCAATAATGGCTTGGACGCCAATCCCTCCTTTGGATGAATTTGGTGAGATAAGAGATATGCGTAAGAGCAATACCACCACAGCCAAATCCTAGAAAAGTAGGATAGAAAATGTTGCTCGTCCATGACGTGATGTGCTCTCCCCTCATTGCTGCAAGACCTGCAGAACGACGGCTGTGGAAGATAAAAGGCCATTCCCAATGACGATAGCAACAGGACTACCCGGCCCACAGACATAATGGGTAACCAAGCCAACAGCGACAGCTGCCGCTAAAACCTAAGCAGTTCCTAATGTGAAGACAGACTTCTTCATTGAGCTAAGTCTTCCAACAGAAAGCTCAAGGCCAATGTTGAATAATAAGAAAACCACTTCAAATTCTGCAATTGCCTTTGTCCCATGTGCATGCCGGTAAATAGAGAGTCCATAAGGTCCAATCAGAATACCAGTAGCCAAGTACTCCAGGATAGGACTACCTCTAGGTATCTTTTGGAGAGCAGGAACGAAAATAACACTAGCTAGAAGCAACCACAGCATATCAAAGAGAGAAGCTTCCTCCTCATTTACCTCTTGCTGAGGAAGTATGGCCATTAGCTTTTTAACTCTTTTAGGAATTTTCCTCAATTGGCGAACCAGAGATTTGACATTAGAGGAAACTTTCTTCTGTACTGGCACTAATGACTTGCGATTGTTGAAGCATTTGACCAGCTCTCTTAGCACGTCGGGCTATAATAGTGGCCGCTGCCCCAAAAAGGACTAGCCCCAGTACCAGCTTGGACCATTACTCCCTTACAGTCTGCAAGATTCCCTGGAAAACTGATACTGGAGTCGATTCAGTCCCATCTACATAAAAGAGAAGAACGATGCAGAAAAGAAACGAGAAGATTTCTTCAATAGTGCCTTTGGAGCTCTTAAGGGAGAGCCGTCCCTCAAGTCTTGTGCATCTTGCTTCTTTTCTTGAACTGGAGCCTTTGATTTGTCTACATCTACTTCAGCTTCTCTTGCCGAATCTAATACTAGCCTCATTTTCTTGATCATCCAAATCCTCAGCCTCTTTATACATCTCAATTCTATCAAACTATTGATCCAGTAAATGCACAACAGCTAAACGATCACCACCAGCAATGGCATCTCCCTCATGTTCAGAATTGACAGTGCTACCCATGACTTGAATCATGTTCTCTTCCTCAAGCATCTTCTCATCGGCCATTTTTCCACCAGTCATATCAAGAACATCAACATAAGTCTAGATATAGACTTCTCTGCCCTTTTTAAAGCAATCTCAGCATCATTTACACGTTGTGTGTTTCAAGCTCAAAAGCAACAGCTTGCTCTGCTAAAAGCATTATTTTGCCACTTCCTCCTCTGCCTTCAAAGCTTCCATTTGAGCTTTCCCTACAGCCTGATGCAGTCTACCCACTTGCTTCTGCAGGTCTTCCTTATTGTTTTGCAGCCGCTTCAACTCAACCTCGCAAATGGCTAAATTTGCCTGTCATTCTCTTACATCTTCTTTAGCAACCAATAATACTTCTTCCACTTCATTGGCAATTTTGTCCACATCACTTGCAGGACCAAGAGTACTAGTCTCTTCTTCTCGAAGTTCTAGTGATTCCAGCACCACCTGCAGCCTTGCTTCGGCCAATGGGAGAGCCATGGTTGCCTTTTGAATAGCCTCTTTGGCAATACATTCTTCATTTACGACATCTTGTACGGTATTCACCGTACTATTGACATTGTTCCAGGCTTTCTCAACTTCATCCTTCAAAGCTATCGCAGTTTCTGATATCTGCTGAGCCTTTTCTTCAAACAGAGTGCTGTTAATCCTTGCAACCTCCAATTCCCTCAATGCCTTCTGCACCAATTCCTTCAGTTCCTCAAGACTAGTTGGCTCCCAATCCTCCTTTTCTTCTGTTCCTCCTGGAAATACCTAGATATCAAAGAATTCCAAGTCACTGTATCCTTCTGCTCCATACTGTCAGAAAGCCTCTTGGCCGAGTTCAATTCTCCACACTTTGCGTAGACAGTTAACACCGCATTTCTTACCCACTTATAGCTGCACATTCCACTTCTGATTACTATAGAATGGATGAGCATCCCGGTCCTATTATCATCAGCATTCCCACAAGCCTACAAAATATTAGGAAACAAAAAAAAACATCTCGCGTAATACCTTCTCCCACCATCAAATAGAACATGTCCACTACTTCTCTCTACCTCTCCTCTCTCGAGTAACCCCCAATCATCGCGGACCACGTGTACAAATTTCTCTCACGCACCCCATTGAACACCTTTCGTGCATCCTGCAAGCACCCGCATTTCGAATACATACTTACCAACTTAGTCTCCACGAACAGGGGCAAACTCTCGACCAAGTCCACCATGGCGTGCACCTTTCGACCCAACTGGATAGAATCCCCGGTGATGCAAGACTCGACCAAATTGGCATACGTGTTAGGTCTTACCTTGAGCCCGTTCTGGCGGACGTAATGAAGGACGGTGATGGCCTCGCCGAGATGACCCTTGTTGCAGAGGTAGTTCAAGTGGGCATCGACCATTCTGGGGTTGGTCTTTCTAGAGAAAGAAATGAAGGGTCCAGTGGTGAATTCAAGTGGGGTGGCTTATTTGGGTTTTGGTGATGGTGATGGAGGTAGCACTACGGGAAGCCTCGATTTGCATGGGATTATCAATTCTCCATTGTTTGTCTGTGGTTTTTTTTTTTGTTGGAATGTTGCTATCCCACTGATCACGAAGTAGTAGATGAATGATGAGCTACAGCCCAGTGGAAGGTCGGGAAACTCGGCGAGGAGCCTTCTCCCTCCATTTTTGAAGTTCCTTCATTTGTTGCAGCGAGCCCAACTTAACTGCTAAAGGGCCCGTCCTCGAAGGTATGGCGCTACCTCCAGTTTCCTCTTACGGCAATGGTGATAAAAACCCGTCAAAAGCGAGCCAGAGCTCCCAGGAGAAAGCTCCCAGGTCCGCCCCTCGTTCTCGGGAGCCCCCTTTCCTCTGGAGCACCCCCTCTTGATTCTTCCTTTTTTTTTTCCCAAACGGGATCCCCCTCTCCTGTACCCAGTGGACGCTCCCCATGATGCCCCGAAGCCCCCACACTTCCTTAGTGCCCTTTTTCTTTGTTTTCTTCTTTCGGTGGAAGTCCTTCTGCCTCTCATCATTCTGCCCTCCATTAATGTGCTTTCTGCTTTTCATGATAGTGTCTTTTCCTTATTCTTTTCTTTGTCGTGATGCCAACGACACCATTGGTCATCAGCTCGCTACTCTCATTGACAGACATGGGGATCTCAATTTCTGTATCTTTGACATATTCAGAGCTTAACTCTCTATTACTAGTGTTCCCATTTGATTAGTTCAGGTCATCTCGAAAGTTCAAGGATTTACAATCCAATTCAACTTGATTCATATCCTTGACAAGCAAGTCCTCATCCATTTTAGAGCTTAACTTATCACCGCAAATGGCTGAATTAACTTCTAAGCCACAGGTATCCTCTCTAAGCCATTCTTACTTCTTCTTGACGGCGAGAGGCTGTTGGATAGATAATGTTTAGTCCAGAATCGAGACTATGGCACCAAGGAGAACAAGATGTAAATTTGGACTATTAGAAGACAATGTCACAACTCTAGAAATGCAAAAGTCAAAAATTATCGAGCTAAAATGAATTTTCTATAATTTTTTCAATTAACCTAAAAATGAGATTAACAAAGTAATTCCCGATTTCAGATTAATTTTTGTAAATATTTTTTTGGCTAAAATGAAAATAAAATTAAAAGAAAAATACCGACCATTTTTCATATTTTTGTGACCTCAAATGCAATTTTATTTTCAAATATTTTCCTAATTTCTGAAAAAAAAAATATTAGAAAATGTTAGAAATACGAAAAATCATTTTTTGATCAAAATTGTTTCCCTAGGCTTGCCAAGGTCCCCAAAGTTGATTTTTTAATTTTATGAAATTTTATGGATTTTTTTATTAATTTTCGAAAATAAAAATGCCAGAAAATACTGAAAATATTAAAAGTCATTTTTTGATCAAAATTGGTTCCCTAGGTTTGGCCAAGGTCCCCAAAGTTGATTTTTTAATTTTATAAATTTTTATGAATTTTTTATTAATTTTAAAAGAGAAAAGATGATTAAAAATCAGGTGTCAACAGATGTCCCTCTTTGAAAGGAAGCTCGGTAGAGGTTCATTTCAAAGACGAGATGACACCTGAATCCTAATCGACTCAACCTAAGAAAATATAAAGAGTCGTGACATTTGATCTCCATTACCTCTTTACATAAGTTCTGATCCAGGCCGGGCTTGAGGGGACTCTTATGAAGTGAGGGAGAGATAGAGAGGAGAGTTTACTTGGCACTTACCTGCTCATTGTATGGCTGTTGCCTGACATGAATGCTCTTTGAGCAGGCACCCAAAGATTCATTCTAAGGGTACTTCGGAGAGGTTAAGATTTGACTCGTATGGTAGGTCAACCCATGGCAAAGTTTCTAATGAAAGGAGTCTAGTAGCGATCTCTCTTACTTAAAGGATTCGCCTGCATTTTGACCCGTATGGTAGGTCAACCCATAGCAGAGTTTCTGATGAAAGGATTCTAGTGGCGATCAATCCTATAGAAGATTCGCCTGCATCTTGACCCGTATGGTGGGTCGTACCAGGTAAAATTCCTAGTTAAAGGATCCTGATGATTGATATTGATTGAGATTTGACCCGTATGATAGGTCACCCCATGGTAGAGTTTCTAAAGAAAGGACTCTAGTGGCGATCTATCCTATTTAGAGGATTCGCCTGCATTTTGACCCGTATGGTGGGTCATACCATGATAGAATCCTGATGAAAAGATTCTACTGAGCGATTTACCCGATGTCGAGTTCACCGAAGAAAATGCCTATAAGAAGGACTTTGTGCCTGTAGGAAGGACTTTTGTGCTTGTAAGAAGGACTTTTGTGCCTGTAAGAAAGGACTTCGTGCCTGTAAGAAGGACTTTGTGCCCTATAAGAAGGACCTTGTTGCCTATAGAAAGGACTTTGTAAATGGTTCACCTAACGTGGGATTTACCGAAGGAGTGTCACTAGGAAGGACTTTTGAAAACGGACCGTTCCGTATTGTGATTTCAAATGGAAGGGCTCCAGAGACAACATTATCTACTAAAAGGGCTCATTCATGTGGTGCCTATAACTCAGGACTTGAAAATGGGTCATTCTGTGTTAGAAGTCACCAATGATTGCCTAAATGTCACCTTTTTTGGGTAGACAAAAGAGGTGTTGACTGAAAATATAATTTTTGGGTGCCAATGTGAAATTTGGGGAGATCAGAAATCCTGTAGAAGCTCAAATCCAAATTATCTTACCATGAAGAGTGCCATTCTAGGATTTAGGGAAACCAGGAATCCTATAAAAGCTCAAATTCAAATTGTATCATCCTCTTGCTTTAGGAATAAGCCAAAGAGACAAAGATCAAAATATCTCGAACATTTTCGTTTTCGGGATGAATCACACTTCATCGAAGAAGGTGGATACCTATATGTGCTGCAATGGATTCGAGCACTCTGACAATCGTCAGAATTCATTTTCTTGAAAGCTTTAGGTTGAAGATATACTTACCTGAGGATTTGGAAGAAACGCCTAGTGGTTTCTCGACAATTAGGCTTGTTCATTCAATAATCGTTGAATGAATTTCGAGAACTTGAAAGGTGACTCGAACATTGAGAACGTGTTACTTGTCAGGCAGTGTCAAAGGTAACATGTGCAAGCATTTTCATCAATGAGTTCATCGGTTCATGCAAAACTATTCAGCCAAGTTTGCAATGATTAGAAGCAGTCTGTGTAATAACTCATGATGTAATCGACAAAAATGTGGATCGTGCATAACTTTCTGTCAAGTTTGCATTACCAACTCTGTTTAAGGAGGTTATCATAGTATGAAAACCTCGAATGTAATTTGAATGGGAGACTTCAGTCCGTAAAGGCTTTCTCTCACTCTCGAGAAAGGCTATTTATCCTGATTGCATGATTGAAAAGAAATCGCTCAATCTTACCATCTCGCATTCAGCAAGAGTCTAAGTAATCTCGCAATTGGTACGATCAAACTGATCTGGAGGTCTTGATTAGGACCACAATGTAGGCTGGGTCAAAGGCTTAACAAAGGGAACTCTTTTAAGCCAAGGTTGTTGACAAAAAAGTCTTCGTCATCTACTCTAGGCTTACAAGTCAAGAACCCTGCAAAAATGAGAGAGAAATATCCTTGCTCGTACCTTTTTGAGCGATGCTTAAAACCATTCAACTCTACGTTAACTCAAGCACCTTAATCAGAAAAGACTTTCACGGGTTGTAACGTAGGTTGGGATTGGGCACTAAGGAAGGCTTATTTGGGCCTAGAAGATATATGAGGTGGGTTTGACGTTGGTGATCAGTGCATCTTTGCCATCAGTTTCGACCTTCTAAAATAGTCTTCAAAGGACACCATCATTATAATATGAGGAAGGTGTCAACTTCTGCTAGTACCGTAGTTGTTCCCGAGCGGTGCAAACTTCAACTGTATATTTTGCAATCTGACTCCTTTAAAGAGTTTTCTTTTGTAATCAGATCCCATTGGGAATTTACAGAAGGAGACCATATGTTTTCACTGAGTTTACAAAATGTACATGTAAAGTTCAATGAACATTGATTTGAATGGGCATTGGTGTTGACACTTGATTTTTAATCATCATTTCTTTTTAAAATTAATAAAAAAATCCACAAAATTCATAAAAAGAAAAAATAAATTTGAGGACCTTGGCCAAGCCTAGGGAACCAATTTTGACTAAAAAATGATTTTTAATATTTTCAGTATTTTTCGGCATTTTTATTTTCGAAAATTAAGAGAAAATCCATAAAAATTCATAAAATTAAAATAAATCAACTTTGAGGACCTTGGCCAAGCCTAGGGAATCAATTTTGAACAAAAAGTGATTTTTCATATTTTTCGTATTTTTTAATATTTTTTTGAAAAATAAAAAAATACTTAAAAATTCGGGAAAAATAACATTTGAGGCCACAAAAATACACAAAAATAGTCAATATTTTTATTTTAATTCCCTTTTCATGTTGGCCATCACAAATTCAAAAAATACAATTCGGGGTCATGTGTTCCTTCACGAGCATAATCTCGAATCGGTCCTAAAAAAATCCAATTCAAGTCATGTTATTTTTATTTTTCACTTTTAGGAGTTGTGACTTTATCCTCTAATAGTCCGAATTTTCATCTGGGCCCAATGTACCCAGAATGACTCAATTTTGTAAAAGGGCCTTAGTTGAATTTTGCATTAAAATCTCAAGGACTATAGTGCAAATACCTAACACTTGAGCGAGTATTTTGTAAATAAATAATAGAAGAGTTAATGGAGAAATTAGAATAGAGAAGGGAAGATGGAGAAGAATAGATGGAAAAAATAAGATGAGAATAGAGAAGGAAAATGGAAATGAAGAAGAGTTAGTGGAGAAATTAGAATGGAAGATAGATATGGAGAAGGAAAGTTGAAGATGAAGAAGAGTTAGTGGAGAAATTAGAGTGGAAGATAGAGTTAGTGGAGAAATTAGAATGGGAGATAAATGAATGAGCTATAAAAGGAGGAAGAAAAGAGCTTGGAAGGAGATTTTTTTGGAGAGAAAATTTGAAATGTTTGAGAAGGTTTTGGGAGATTGAAGAAAAATTAGAGAGGAAAAAAAAAGAGAGAAAGAGAATTCTTTTTCAAAAGAGAGTCTTGAAAATGGCGGGAGTTTAAATCTAGGTGTTACCATCACCAATTTATCTACCGATCAACACAAGTCACGAGTTCATCCCCTTCGTCCGAGCCGCAATCTTGATCCATAAGGTGACACGAGGTCCGAATTCGGCAATCAAATTCGTCAAATTAGGTAACGATCCTAACCATTAAAATCTTCGAGAATATCGTTACCTAATGGATTGATTTAAATTTCGATTATGCCATGTCATATTCACATGTCGTATTCGTATTATAATTTTCTGCATTTTTTCGCTTAAAAGATCCGAATCCCAAATTGCGGCAAATTCTGCCCCATACTTGGTGGTGTAAAGATCTCTTGTATTCCATCTCTTATATTTTGATTTCTGTATTATTAAACCTCAGAATTGGTAAGCCGAGCCACTTGCTAGAAGTTCTTTATTTACTATATTCTACTTTCTGCAATTTAATTTATGCACCATCAAACCCCAGAATGGGAAGGCCAACACACCTGTTGGAGGTTCTTTATTTACTGCCTTTACTTTCCGCAATTTAATTTATGTACCGTTAAACCTCAGAATGGGTAGGCCGAGCCAAGGTCGAACCACCCGTTAGAGGTTCTTTATTTACTGTCTTTGCTTTATGTAATTTAATTTCTGCACCATCAAACCCCAGAATGGGAAGGCCGACCCACCCATTGGAGGTTCTTTATTTACTGCCTTTACTTTCTGCAATTTAATTTCTGCACCATTAACCCTAGAATGGGAAGCCCAAACACTCGAAAATACAAAAAAATTGTCATTCATGTGCATTTCATATAGTATAGCTCATGCATACTTTGCCCTGCCGCATACGTATTCGTTTTGTCATAAATTCATGTATATTCATGCAAAACGAAGAAAAAATTTCAAAAGAAAAATCCCAAAAACTAGAAAACGAGCCATTTCGACTGTCCAATCCGATTTTTGTTGATTTCCCTTCCTAACCTTTTCAAAAAATTGTTTTGCCCCACATAGGCAAATTATCTTGAAAATTTTCAAGAAATTCAAAAAAAAATCCCAAAAATTAGAAAACGGGTCATTTCGACTGGCCAATCTTATTTTGATGATTTTCCTTCCTGATCTTTTCAAAAATGACGATTTTTCCCCTCATAGGTAAATTATCTTGAAAAAAATTGTCATTCATGTGCATTTCATATAGTATAGCTCATGCATACTTTGCCCTGCCGCATACGTATTCGTTTTGTCATAAATTCATGTATATTCATGCAAAACGAAGAAAAAATTTCAAAAGAAAAATCCCAAAAACTAGAAAACGAGCCATTTCGACTGTCCAATCCTATTTTTGTTGATTTCCCTTCCTAATCTTTTCAAAAAATTGTTTTGCCCCACATAGGCAAATTATCTTGAAAATTTTCAGGAAATTCAAAAAAAAATCCCAAAAATTAGAAAACGGGTCATTTCGACTGGCCAATCCTATTTTTGATGAATTTCCTTCCCGATCTTTTCAAAATGACGATTTTACCCCTTATGGGCAAATTGTCTCGAAAAATTCAGAAAAATCTCAAAAATTAGGAAACGGGCCATTTCGACTGGCCAATCCTATTTTTGATGATTTTCCTTCCTAATATTTTCAAAATGACAATTTTTCCCTTTATGGGTAAATTGTCTTGAAAAATTTCAAAAAATTCAGAAAAATTCTCAGAAATTTTGGGAAATAAGAAATGACCACATTCAATTGATTTCACCTATTTTCACTTCCCGAGCCTTGAAAATGATCATTTTTCCCTTCTGATCAGTTTGACCCAAACTTTTCCCAACCATCCCAAAAAAAATTTCATGAAATAAAATGGTACTGAAAGGGCGTTAGAGTAATCTAGCGTAACCAAGTCCCCAAACTGATTTTCTCTCGTTCGCAGAAATAAATAAGTTCTCCCGCTAATTTATTTAGGTTTCTAATCGACCTACCGAAATGATTAGTGGCGACTCCAAATTTTAAAATCATTTAAACAAAAATCAAAATTGCGATTCGGTAGGGCGTGGGACGGTCCGCGTTAGGTTAGTTAATCTAATTAACCTGATAATCCATTAATCTGAAAAATTTTTCACTGATCGAAATTTTTAGGTTGCGATAACTTGGCGACTCCGCTGGGAACTAGAATTTTTTAATTTTCGAAAAAAGAAGGCACTAATTGGAGTACTTGAATTTTTTTCGAAATTTTAAAAGCCTTAGTGGACTTAGGCCAATGAAAATTTCATGGATATCTCGCTTTTAGTGGTCTTTCTTGGAACTCATTCTATAGATGTTATTTGTTTTTGCAGACAGGGAGTTATAAGGGGTTGAGTGTTTGACTAACCCATTATTTTGCCGGTTTGGTGTATGGAATTATGATTTAATTGTTGAATTATTGAAGCAGTGTTTGTATTTGATTGTTATGCTTGATTAATCGCTTTAGCACTACATCACACACGTCCTGTAGCTGGACATAGGCCACTAGTTTTAGGATGGTATTGTGATTTGGTTCTAGCGTTCGACATGAGATTACGTCGAAAGTTAGTTCAGATAAATCCCGAACCTTTTCAAAAAAGAGTTTAAAAGTTAGGTCTTAGGCTTGGTAAAATTACCAAAGCGGAGCTTATAATTTTTTATTCGAGCAGCGAAAGTGGAAAGGCCCAGCTAATCCTAGTTATGTCGTGGGATCACGGCTAATATTGATTATGTGCGCGAGATTATCGCCTTGCTGTAAGTCTTTCACTTCAATTTGTGAGCCTTTAGGATAGATAGAGTAAGATTTAAACTCACGATTCATGTGCATGTTTATGTGATCGGTATGTCTTCAAGGTAAAAGTAAGTTCTCTAACTTTATCATGTATTTATTTGTGGTCGGTCCATGCTAGGTGTCAGTTAAATTTTGAACTTGACATAATGGTCATTTTTTCAAAAGAAAATATAAAACCAAATTGGTGTCCTATTTCTAAAAAAAAAAATGAATGCGGAAAAATCCATTGATGGAATTTTGCTGACCAATAAAAAAATTTTCACATCTTTCCTGTTTTAATAGAAATGAGGTTTTTTTGAAAAATTTACCTCTAAAAATCCATTTTTGATAAAAAAAGAAAATCCCTTCGGGAAATTTGCTAAATATCAAAGGATTTTATCACATTTTTCTAAGTTATAAAATCTGCAAGAAAATCCTTTTTGAGAAATTTACCGATGTCTTGCTAAGAAATTTTTGTCTGATTTCACCACAAAAATTGAAAAAAAAAATTGGACAAATATAGGTGTGAGGATGGATCAGACCTCTCTTGGCATAACATACTCATTTATCATCTACTTTTGCAAAGAATCATAGGTACCCTAGGCGGCAAGCAAAATGTGATTCAACAATACACCAGAGAGTAATATGAGGAATATGAAATGAAGGAAATTGCCGATGTAGAGGTCGATCCTACCCGGAGACATAATCGTGTTAACAGAAGGAACGTATGGGCTATGTATTTTGATGGAGCAGTAAAGTTATTTGGGAATCAGGCATGGGGGCAAATCTCAATGTATTAGGAGGTTCTTGTACTTTTTGAGAAAAGTATAGGACTGGTAATCAGGGAACCCATGAAGCACAAGTTTAGTAAACCCGACCGTATAATGCCTTCGGTTAAATCGAACAAAGGCCTTACCTTTTAACCATTCTGGATTCGAAGCACGTAGAGAACTTTGAAGGAGGTGTTTTATTAATGGGCATGGCCTATAGGCTTTCTGCCGATAGCAGGCAAGTGGACGCCGAAGAAACATGAATGAAATGGGGTACGCAATTCAGGTGGGAAATGGGGTACGCAAGCAGGTGGGAAATGGGGTACGCAAACAGGTGGCTTGGGCATTTATGGCACACTGATCGAGTGGTCACAACTGTAACTAGTTACATGATTTGAACGCCAGGGTTTCTAGGCGGCTAGTGGGGGCCATCGCCAAATGCTTCTTTAGTGTTCTTGATATCTCATCTACAGCGGCTAACAAGAGTATCAAAAAATTAATGTTAGCCTTGACATTCACCAGTGCCTTGACACAGTGCTATCATACTATACCGCGGAAGAAGAAATAGAAGGAAAATTAAAGTACAAAACATGCAAACTTCCTTCATTCCATCATCAACAAGCCTTTATAACAGTCATTGAGGTGGAAAAGGTAAAGCCACATGTAAGGCCCTAATAAGAGCACAAAAGAGCTCAACTCGACTCTCCATGAAATAATGCTCTGCCTGCCTTAAGCGACTGCGGATTGAGAGAGGATCTACAGCCTTGAAGAACAGGCGGTGACATCCTCGTCATAAAGGGTGACGTCCCAGGCACGTCATCGAACCCATGCTATTTTTATCTTATAGTTATACGCATGCGGAAACGCGGTTAAAACTCCCAAACAATTATAAAAGAACAGGATAGAAAAAGGTAGGACAACAAATCAAAACACATAACAACTAACTCCACAAAAAGATTACATTTTCATTAGTAGATAATAGTTAACCCTACGAAGCTACAGCTATACAAAACCCCAACTTCAGGGTGGCTCCTAAGGAACCAGCACAAAAAAAACAAAAATAAAAAAAAAAAAAATAAAAAAAAAAAAACCACAAAAACAAACAAAAAAAAAAAAAAAAACCAAAAAAAAAAAAAAAAAAAAAAAAAAACCAAACAACCGCGCAAAACGCAAAAAAAAAAAAACAAAAAACAAAAAAAAAAAAAAAAAAAAAAAAGAAAAAAAGAAAAAACCAAAAAAAACCAAAAACACAAAAAAAAAAAAACAAAAAAAAAAAAAAAAAAAAAAAAACATTATCAAAAACAAAAAAAAAAAAAAAAAAAAAAAAAAAAAAAAAAACCAAAAAAAAAAAACAAAAAAAAAAAAAAAAAAAAGGCTTATAATGGGGCGTGGACAGGGGGTAACTTCATATCCCTACTCCAAAAGAGGGTTACTGCACCCGTCACCACTTCAGGTTATATCCACAATTTACGGACCTGAAAACATTATCACATCTGTTATCATAACCCTTTCTTCCTTTCCTTCCTCCTCTTCCTCCCCCCCTCCCC
>JAGVVM010021357.1:0-16973 GCA_019149425.1 Psidium friedrichsthalianum | reverse complement strand
TTCCTCCCCCCACCCCTCCTGTTCCTCTTCTTGGTGGGCCTTCCCTCTTCCTGTGGTTTTGTGCTTTCCCTTTTCCCCTTCCTCTGCTCCCTCCTGCTCCCCTTTCCCTGGGGTGCTCATACAATTCATTCCTAAACCTGTGTTTTCTTTTCGTATCACGAGCTAATTTCTGTCATACAATTTATTGATGCTACATTCCGACCCCCGCCCTGGTTACAACACTTTTTCTCTGTTGGTTAATACCAATTGAATTCCTAATTTAGTACCCCTTTTTGCATGGCGATTGAGTCAATCAGGCCGTGTATGGCACATGGCGAAAATCATTGAAGTGGACATTGATGGACTTCGTGGCACGGCTAGCGTTGACGTGGATATATTAATTTATTTAACATTTTAAATATTTTTGTTTTATTTTTTTCCGTTTTACTTTATTTTTTTTCTTGCTTTATTTTTTTATTAGTGCCGGACAAGAGTCACCGGCCAACCCTTTTGGCCCGAGGTCAGCTAGTGACCCTGCCTAGCGACTAGCGAGGGTTGCCGGCCCTTGTCGTTGGCGAGGGGTGGGTGTGGCTGGGCGTCCCTTACCTAGGGTTGGTGAGGGCCATGGTGCCTGTCGCCTAAGGCCGATCCCATCAAAAGAAAAAAAAGAAATGGCAAGTAAAAAAAGACAGAAGGAAAAACCAAAAAATTTATTTAAAATATTAAAATATATATTAAAAAATCCGCAACAATCCAAACAATAATGTTCATGCTAGCGTTTTCAATCAAAATTGGCGAATTGACTCAATTGTATATAATGCAAAATGTTTTATGACTCAGTTCGGAACAAATAACATAAAGTGATAGGACTGAATTGGTGTTACCAACAAAAAAGATTTTGACGCTGATGACGTACAAATCTAATAGTCCTTAACAAACTTTACATCTATGGATACTTGTGCCTGCTGTAATGTGCGCGAACTCGGGAACCACTCCCCCCACTTTGTGCTCAAATTTTCCTGTTGTTCTCGTACAATTACCTTGTTATTGCCACGCCCACAGCCTACCCATACAAGTAAACAAAGCAATCTTGGTATGCATTTTTTTTTGGGGTCAGAATCTTGGTATGCATTTGATTAGTAGAAAATGAGACTGGCGTGAAGCTTTTTCTTCCTTTTTTTTTTTTTATTGGTTTTTGTTGGGGTGGGGGGCTTCAACACAAGATCATCGGTAGAGATTGATTTCCGAAGCAGTCGGAGGATTGCCAACCGTACGTGCAGTGTTCTTCCACTAAGATGTGACCAAAGTAGGGTGAAAGCACAGCCCACGGCGAGACATTGCTATTCCGAATCAATAATTGCAATCCTGAAAACTCTCCATCTGAAAATCAAGGGCGATTCCTCCTTCCTGCATACGCGTGCTCTGATAATCATGACATGACCATGTCGCTCGTGACTCCTCGAAACTCGAAACGACGACGACCCACTTGATCTCATTCGTAAATTCTTGCTCTTCCAAGAAGTCCAGCGGATATTTTCAGAAAGGAAAATCGATGATGTCTGTTTTCGTTCAAAGTCTGAAAATCGAAACGATTCAAGACCCGCAATTAGGCCGAGAGAAGATTTTGCCTGTAACAGACCCGCAGATCACACAAACTTTCTTGCGTTTGCCCCCGTCAAGATCTGCATGTCAATGTACACCGCAAATTGCATTTAGAAGCACAAAAAATAAAATGAAAAACAAGACTTTCTCTCTATCTGTTGTCAAGTTGCCAACTGGAGATGGAGTTAAGTAGAGATGAGCGCTTTCGGAGCCGGTCCAAGTTCCACCTGGAACTTGGTGCTTACCCATCAGAATCAGTTCCCCAATTTTCAAATCTAAAACCTACCATGCATATCTTGAAATTTAGAATCTACCCCGTTATAGGCTCTAAGATCGTTTTCAAGGCCTACCAAAATTTCATTTGTATTATCAATTGAACGATTGTAGTGAATTGTCATTTCTAATGACCACAATTTATTGCTACAATCCGGTAACCACGGCTCATATTTAGACATGCAAAAAATATGAAATGTTAACAAAGTAAAAGTCTCAATCATGAATATCATCGGAAATGAAAGCTCGGACTGGTGATTCCAGATTAAATACTCATCATCTGATGCCATTGAACACTGCAGAATCGCATGAAGACATAAAATAAGGAAAATACAAAGACTTGATCCTGGTCATGGAGTCTAACGGTCGAAATCGGTTCTCCAATTTTTGAAACTTGTAACCTACCATTCATATATTGGAATCCGGAACCAAACCGATTGGTTCAATGAGTCCCAATCTAGTTATTTGGTTCTTGGTTCTACTCTGAAACCATACTCAGCCCTAAAATCAAGATCATCATCGTCGAGCCACGTTCACGCCTGCTCTACCTCTTAAGTTCACACATCAGAGGGCTCGATTCGAAATTTGCCACGACTAGACCCTGGTCTTCCTCGATCGAGTTCCCCATATCGGGAAGAACAATACTACCTATAATAACGATTGCGTCATAGTCTCAACTTATCGATTACTTGCTACACTGACACAACATACGATTCGTAGCTCACGGATGAGATGCATAATGGTGTTGCATAATACTCTGCTCAATAGATTCTGGACTCTATAACATATGCCCCCTAAAAATCTGATCATCCAGTGCTACATTGTCTCGCAACAAGAATTTGAACAGCATGGAAAGAAAAGGACAACAATATCTCCATTTTTTTAGGTACGTGGTCCTGCATGGTTGCTTGAATGCCACGCCAACGATCGAACAAAAAAACAAAGATTAAACAAGACGAAAGTAAATAAGATACTTTAAAATTTTGAATATGAACCACAGATATCTTCTAGGGTGTGCATGGTCTGAATCCGGTTCCCAAATTTTTGGGACCGATGGTCCAGTCCGGTCCCAATGAGACCACTAACGCCAACTACTTATAGAAACTAACCCTTGGATCAAAACTAATAACTTCTAATTTCAGCCATCCAACCTAATAAACATAAACATGATCATCATACAATCATCACATGAATACTTATAATACTAAAATAATGAGAAAAAAAGTAAATGGGGGAAGAAAAACACGCAAAACAATTGAAATGGAATTATCCTCTTGCATCATTCTTTTCGAGTTGGAAAGAATCGGTTCAGAGTGGGATTACACTTATACTTTACTGAATCCAAGTACAAACAAAATAATGAGTTTGCATAATATAGTAAAGACAAAGCATGGATTGGGTCAAGACAAAACATGATCGGAGACTGCATATCGACAAACATAATCGCATGGTGTGTTGTGAAGGCGAGATGCGAGCATTGAGTGAGAGGACATGAGTGAGTGTCGAGTAGAAGATGGAGAAATTAAGTTAATTAATTCTTCAAAAATTTCTAATTTTTTCTATTTATATATTATGAGTTGTCCGGTCCGATCCCATCCACCATGGAATCGAGGATCGAACTGCCTCCTTCAAGGATCGAACCAACCTGGTCCGGTCCAGTTTGCTCACCCCTAGGGTAATGTGTTCTGCACATGGTACCCCTGGGTAGCTCCGTTCAAATGGCGAGAAAGCGATGTGCAGTACATGTGAAATGGCTTTGAATGATGTCGAATTCCAGCCATTCATGTCTTCTAATTTTGTTTCTCTCCAGAGGCTCAAGGGAGGCCCAGTACAGCACATAACGAGTCCCCACATGCCTCAAGGCCCAGACAATATTCAACAGAGGAAGTTGGTGAAATGACCAGCATCTCTAAGACACATTGATTTTTCCTCCCTGCGTCTGGACTTGCCAGCTAAAAAGAACTCAAAAAAGAAGAATTTAGAATTTATCACATAAAAACTCAGATTGAAACGGACGACTGCAATTCGTGGAAAAGGGTCATCATGCAAAATGAGAGAGAGAGAGAAAGAGAGAGAGTATGAAGGCTTTCATGTTCTGTGAATGAGATTGTTTCGAGACAAGAAAACCAAGTACATAGGCCCACCATTCTCACTCCAATGCCATGCGGTGACCCGCGGGACCATAGCCAAGGACAAGTGCGAGTCTTTCTTCCTATTGGAGTTGATAGTGACTAAGGCTGCGTTTGGCACATGAAGGCCATGTTACTCTTGCCCCCAAAGCCTCCATATCCGGACAACAAACCAATGTCCTCTGAAAGGATGAGATCATCCCATCTACTTGAAAACAACTTATGAGTTACATCTCAACTTCGAACAAGTCGTAAATGCATGAGCTCGAGGTTTTGCTTCACTTGGGAAGGAGTCATGGTGCTAAAACTTGGAAACTTGAAATTAAAGCTTTTGAAAATGCAGAGGGGTAAGGTGATAATTACCTCGCTGTGAGCAGGACGAGATGACTATTGATCCGGTTCTCACGAGCCAAACCGAGAGGTACATGGGAACTAATGATTAACAACCCAAACCCAATATGAGTGACGACAAATTGGAATTATGATGAAATGACCATGACAGTACATGGACAGGTTACTAAACCAAAGTGGATGACCCCTTCACCATTTCCTGTTTTTTCTTTTTACCAGAGCATCAGACATGACTAACAGAAGTACCTTCAAGAGGGTCCTCAGCTTTTATTGAAATGGACTAGACCCTTATCTCAAGGACACTATTGTAAGGTCAAGTACTCGACAGAAGATCCTCCAATAAGATTACGAATGAATACTCATCCACATGCGCTTCTCAAAGCAGATGGGTTTAATGTGTGCTGCACATGGTACCTCTGGATAGCTCCATTTAAATGAGGACAGAGCATAAATCGGCACCTGTTTGAACATTTCAAAGTAGGAATTAATCTCTTGAAATTGAAGGAACATTGACCAAAGCTGGAGAATCATTTTATACAAGCAGTGAGAAATGTAGCACAAAATAAGGATATATAAACAACAATCGAAATTCCACCTGTAATCCGAGGAGTAAACTGAAGAATCATTTCATGAAAAAAGCGAGAGGCAAGCAAATGACTACATCATAGTTCCATCCATGCTTTCCAATTTCATGAGAATTCATTGTGCGCACATAATACCTCACCTGCTTGGAGAAGCGGTTATTCCAAGTGATTGACATCCTACCTTCAAATACACTAGAAACTAAAGAGTGTCGGTGACCTGTCCAAAGGCGAGAGTGGCTTGATTTGAAACCATTTTCACTTCTCAATTTGGCCTTTCCAACTTAAAGTTCCTGCAAAAGGCTGCCTAAGAAAGCATGGAGTGAATTGTCGTCAATATCTCAGTGAGTTCATAAGCTAGCTAGTGTTCTCGAACGTCCTTTCCCCCTTGATATTTACAAAAAACAATAAAAGCCAGCTCGCGATTTAGGATACTATGCTAAGTTGCATTTTTCATTGCGTACAAGGAATTATGGTAGTTGCATGAATGAAATCGGCATTAATCCATGGCTGTTTTAAGTTCCAATTGTGTCAAATTCAGTTTAATTTGCCTTCCCTGCTCTCCATACGGTTAGAAAAGAATTGAAGTAAAAAGTACCCTATTTTAAATGCACGGAAAAGAAACAGAGAGAATGGGGGTTTGGTATGATAAGCCGCATTAAATTTGTGAAATATGGCAACTGCAAAAAAGCAGTGCCTTGTTTTATTTTAAAAATTAGAGGAGAGCCATCCACAAGCTATCTGCTGGACATTTTTCAAACTGAAAGTACATTTCACTGTTAAACAAGAATAAATCAAATCGAGGCAACAATACACACTCCATTCTCAAAGCTTGAACTGCAAGCTAAATTGCTTTATTTCAAATATAAAGACCCCAAACCAGAAGATACCTAGACTTAACAGATTTGGGGTGTTATAACTGCAGAAAAACTGTAGCATTTCCCGTGGTGATGCCGCTACAGGGTATGTTAGGGTTCCAAAAGCAAACATCCATTCAGAGCAGATTTGTCGAGCCCGAAATATGCAAGTTGGAGCAGCAAGAGGTCCACAAACACCAAAGGTTTACTCAATAAACTATAGGTGTCCCGGGACAAAATGATATTCATGACTGTATTCTGCTCGATTATCTTCCATGAACAAAATCACGAGTATTAAGGCCTAATAAGTGATGGAAAGATCAACATAAAATTTCCTTTTCAACCTCACTATGTGGAGAAAAAGGAATCACAAGTGTGCCACGAGAATATGGCAATTCTATGGTCCACGGCAGAGTAGCAGTGTGGAGCAATGGTTAACTATGAACTTCTGCCAAAAAGTAACTATCCTTAGTTCTATCACAACTTTCAAGGCAAAACAGTATTTTCTATTTCAAAAATAGATATTATCTTCTCATCTATCCTAGATTCAGGATAATAATTACACATGTAAATTCCTCTGGTTGACATTTCATACTGAGACCACTGCATTTACGGTCTACTAACATACAAAATGTTAAATAATTTTGGACGTGACATGCTCAGTCTACATCAGACATCAGAACTCTATTATTCTATCACCAAGTTGCCTTGTTCTCCAGCTTCAATGTTATTCTAAGTAAATGAAGGATGATAACTCTTTAGGAGGCTAAGATATCAACATTAGTATTGTTGTTACCATGGTTGTAATATGAGGAGGCAGATGGCTAAGCATCTGATAAACACCCGTGGCACTTCGTCAAGGTTATCGCAGGCTCATTGACAGTCATTTTGCCTTTGGGAAAGACTCGCTCAACTTGACATCTCAATTTGACAGACACAGCCTGCAACATCGATAATGGCCTTCAGAGGTCTATGGTTCAGAATAATTACGGCGTAATACAAAGCCAGACATAAGAGTGGGTTGGAGGTTGTTCTCCTGCTCAAAGACCATTTTGGCTTTCAAACCACTACCCGTAAAGCTGGCGATGAAACTTATGAGTTTTCAACAGAAGCATAGAAAACTGAAGAACTACTAGAAAATGCCAGGACAAGGTAAAGAGCTCAATCCAGGAGAAGTCAATAATTATCACATCATAAAAATGGACAGAAGGAATGGGCGATACACGATGCATCTCTTTCGGGGTCCTATGGGAATAGTTTTACACAACAAGAGGCATAAACCATACGTGTTTCTTGAGTGTAGTTCTTACCACAAGAGATGATTCATAAACTGTAAAAGTAGCATGTTTATAATTACTAGTCACCCAAAATTGTAAACTGATCTATTTTATGAAGATGAAGAATTTACATGCAGTCATCTGTGCAACTTAACAGATAAATAAGATGCTAATAGCTTATTTAACAGCATAATCAAAAGTGTGGTAATAGTCCTGACTACATCACAAGCAGCTGCGTGTTGTAATGGCTTATCTGCTTCTTAAAGTAGTGCTGAGGCGTATGTATGCTTCATTTTACTAACTTTTTTCCTTTTCATTGGCGATATTTGCTATGCAAAGCACCTATGTGGGACAACTAGCTGCAACAGCAGTATGCAGATCATTTTCAAGCATCTTCAAACAAATTGAGATTAGAATCGCAATTCTCTGACTATTCCATTTGGCTGCCTCTAGTCTTATGATTCATATCAACCTTATCAAAGGCATTTGACTTCTAAGAATGTTGTCTAATTCCAAAGTCATATGCCAGGTTCTCTTATCAGCTTTCTCTTTGAAATGCAGTCCATCTCTATATATTACACATGCTTCTATGCCTCCAATTTCAAGCTCTTCCGCAAGAAAGCCGTTTGGACTACGCTTATTTAAGCATGATCATATTCCAAGCAGAAATAGAAACCACTCCTTCATAGTTTATCCAAATTGAACCCAGTTTAATTTGTGACCTCAATCCAACTACATCCAGTGTCTTTCTTCAAACCTTTTTCTTTCATTAATTCCCTCAACAATCCAATCTGATCCCACATGCCAAATCTAGCATATAAGTTTGATAGCAATACATAAATTCCAACATTTTGAGGATCCAACTCAAGTGCTCTTTGAGCAGCCAATTTTCCCAGTTCAATGTTCCCGCTGTCCAAGCAAGCGTTGAGAAGAGCCCCCCACATCGAATCAGTACCGCCAAACCCCTTCTGAAGCATCTCATCAAGAAACTTCCATGCTCTATCCAACTCACCTGCCCTAGAAAGCAGATCCACCAGACAACTGTAGTGCTCTTGGGTAGGCTTCACGTTGTACTCATTTCTAATTGATTCGAAAAATTCAATCCCAAGTGCCACTTGACCAGTTCGAGCGCAAGCTGCGATAACAGTCACAAAGGCCACCTCATCTGGCTTGATCCCTTTTATCAGCATTTCTTTATACAATTCAATCACCTTGCCATAACAACCGTTCGTTTTGTAAGCATCCAACATGGAAGTCCAAAGAACAAGGTCAATCGTTCCCTCTCCTCCATTTTCAGCCAAAGCAAATACTCGACAAGCCTTTTCTACTAAGCCACATTTACCATACATTTCGATCAGTGAACTCTGCAAAAACAAATCGTTCTCAGAATTGTAAACTGTGCGAACAAGGCGGCCATGAACCTGCCTACCCAACTCAACTGCAGACAATCCAGTGGATGCCCTTAACATCGCTGACAATGTGAAATGATCCTGATTTAAATTCAAGAGAGGCATGTTTCTAGCTACTTTGAGCCCCTCTGACCACATCTTGGCATCGATATAACCGGACAATAGAGCATTGGCACAAACGGTGTTCCTTACAGGAATTTCATCAAACAGCTGTGCCGCGTCATCAACCAACGATGATTTTGCATACAAATCAATCAGAGCACCATTAACAAAAACACTGGACGACCAACCTAACCTCACGACGAGGGCATGCATCTGTTTACCGAAAATCACACCCTCATTGTCGGACGAAGCCGTCAAAGTGCTGCACAGAGCATATGAATCTAAAAGAACACCGTTGAAATGCATGAAAGAGAAGGTCTTTAGTGCATATGGAGCAAACCCATTTCGAGCAAACTGAGATATCAAAATATTGAAGGGTACTGGGTCTCTGTTGGGGATCAAGAACTTGCACAAGTTAGTCAATATTTGAAGGTTGGTTCTTGGAAAGCATGCAGCGTATGAGAAGATGAGTTTGGCTTGGATGCTCGGGGACAAGCAAAGTAAACCCGTTGTGAGCAGGTGGGCATGCCATTTCTTGATCGATGTCAGAGTCTTGGTCTGTGGGGAATGATGCAAGAAGCGACCGATCGCGCCAACACACCATGAACTTTGGTTGGACATAGGTAATGCTATTAGCAGGGTTTTACGGTTTATTCATGGGAACTTACATATGCACGACCGTTTGGCCTATGGCGAAAGAGAAACTTTTATATGCTCTCTCTTTTGGAAGTACCGGGCTACACGTCACGCAAAATGTACAGCATGATCAATCAGAAGAAAACTGTACATTATGGTCAATCAATGGCCAAGCCAAGTGAAAGTGAAATACTCTCAGTCTTAGCTTTTCACTTTGAAGGATCTCCTAGTTCTTAAGAGGACGAAACAGATCCTCCTGTAGTTGTCAAAGTTAAGTAAGACTAGATAGCCAACAGTGGCGTTAAGCCGCCAGGGGCAAAGTTAAAAGATTTGTCATCAGGAATTGTTGCAGGATCTTCGTTTTTCTATGACCATGATAAGCAAGAAGTGATGCTGATGAAAGTCTCCTCTTCGCAAGGAATTGTTAGCCCTCCCGTCGGATAATCAAAGCCGTATTCTTCTTCAGATCTGCTTAGCAAACCCTGGAATGGAGGATGGCTTAAATAGGATATTGGGACCACGAAACGCTTCTGAGTTTCTCCAACATAGACCGTGAAGAAACCTTTTGGCACATCCAGCGGAGCTGAAGCGGCTTTTCTCGCTGCCATAAGGGTTTGAGCGAAAAACTTCTTTGCTGGTAGAGAACCGGGCAATCTGATACCCATGGTTTTGCGCAAGGACTAGGAAAATGCAAAAAATTTCTGCTTGTGTGACTCAAAAGGTGGTGAAGGCAAAAAGCTTTCTGCTTCTTGATCAAACTCTCTTCTGGTGAGGGCTAATATAGAGGGCTTGAAAACGAAATGCTCACGAAATATAATAGATGGTTAAGTGCTGGGGTCTAGGGAGCGCATGACATTGAGCAAATCACATGGTTATGTTTTTCTGACTGAACACGAGGCTGGACATCTGTGTGGTGTCCAGTGGTTGAGGTACATTGTGTCCTCTCTCTTCACAAGCCAATGGGAAACCAGCTAAAGATTTGCATGTGCAGGTCGAGTAGACGATCTCGATGAAAATGTGAGGCCAACCAATACATGGGTCCGAAACAACTCTAAGATTTCTGACCTTGTTTTTGCTCACTATTACAGAGAACACAGACATGCAAGATGTAGGGCGAAGTTTGTCTGCTTAATTTGGTGCCCACTATCTCCTGAACCACAAACAAAGATTAGATAGAGATGTTGATAGGAACTATTCCTATCTTATTCCAATTGGGTCACCGCATGGGTATAAGTTACTTCAGCTCATGGTAACTGTTTGGTTTTAGCAAGTGGGCTCTACTGGATAGATGGCTGACTGAAAGATACGGGAACCACTGAAATTTTCATGCTATGCTAAAGAATCTATGGATAACCCTGCTCCAGAGAAGCGGTGATAATTCCTGGGCGACAATTTTTTCACTAGTGTCTCTTTTGAGCAGATAAATGCTACTTTCATTGCATACCCTTGAAGGCCGTCCGTAAGAGGCCTGTGATGTAAGTCAAGGGCAAATTGTCAAGTTGGCTGCCATTTTAGTGGCATGACCTACTGAATGAATGTCCATGAATCTGCTCCATAAGACCGGAAAAATTTGTTCAGCATTCCAGTGAATTAACAAGTTTACGAGGGTTGGAGTGAAATCCAGCTACCTCGATGGAATTTTTACTATCACATTAGGATTTTCTGTCTAGATTTCGTTTGTAAATATGACTTTCAAACTAAAATACTGCAATCTCGTCTATCAGAAGGCAAGATTATAGACAACAGCACTGTGCATAGTCCAATGTGGGCTGCATCTGCTGAATATTGATTGCAGACTAACATGTTGCCCAATAGCTTTTGATTTAAGTTGCTTAGCAAATGGGAATTTAATGAGTTCTTGTTGGGCCATGTTTGTCTCTCCTATGTTGAGAGCGGCCCATGCCCATGTATCTTTGACATGGATGATTATTTTCGAAGCCCATGAGTCCACACCCTCTTGCAAGTGAAGCTAGGGTTACCTTAGTTCATATTTTCTTTAGGTAAAAACGCAGACATGAAAAACAGAACGTGCAGTAAAAATTTTCTGTTCTGTCTTCTGCTGTACATCCTACAGGGCGTCCACTAAATCAACGTTTGCCGCTTATTGCACCGTTGGATCTTGCTGAAATTTTGAGGAGTTGTTCCAGACTTGTCGTTTTGTAATCTGAACGGTGGATCGTGTCAACGGAGCATTCTAGCCTGCGATTTCAGCACGTTTTGCAGACGTCCAGATTCGGTGTTTTCCCTTCCGGTTCTTTCTTATTTGAATCGCTTCACGTAGTGATTACCGAGATTTGTTCTTGATGTTTCTTTGAACCGAGAAGAAGCTTTAACCTCTGATTATTATTCATCGGAGAAGAACACTTGTCGTTCTGCTGATTGTTGATATAGTGGAAGTTTGGTGGGTGCCTCGGGCCGTGGTTTTACTCCTCACATCGAGGAGGTTTCCACGTTAAAATCTTGGTGTCGTTCTTATTTGTTTTTTGCTGCGATTACTTTTTAGCCCTCGAAACGTAGTTTATCAAGATTAGGGGTGTGCTAATTTTTATTCCACCCCAACAGTTCTCAATTCTGCAGTTCAGATGACTGAAAGAGCAAATCTTTCATTGATCTCTTTTGAATGGTACATCCAATATAAGGTTGCTACAGAAATACGTAAAAGGACTGTATATGGGATTAGCATCTCATATTACACAAAATTGTCTTCGGCTTGTTGGTCTCCTCTCATGAATGACTCAACTGCGAAGTGAGGGCAATAAATGTGTCTTCTGTGCAAGGAATTGTTAGACCGCCCATAGGATGATCGAAGCCAAATTCTTCCTCGGCCTTGCAGAGCAAGTCCTGAAACAAAGGCTGATTCAAGAACGATATGGGCACCACGTATCTCTTCTTCTGTCTCTCTCCAACATAGACAGCAAGGTAGCCTTTTGGGACCGAGACCGCTTCTCTGCCAATGAGAAGAGATCGCCGGAGAATCTGCTTTGCATGCATAATACTCGACAAGTGAATGGCCATATGTTCTCCGGAGACAATGAAGGAGATGGCAAATTCTTTGATGAAGAAAGAAAATGTTTTGCTAGCTGAGAGATCTCGAGGCCTTGGTATGACTGTGAAAAATGATATGCATCTATATATAAGAGATGGGAATGTTAGAATGAGTGGCGTGGGAGGCATCTGTCTTCTGGTTTGATCAAGAGACATATTCACCTAAGGGGTCACATGGTCTTGTCTTCCACCTCATCATCAGGAACTTTGACATTGATTGAGACCTCTGTTCTTTGTTAGAGGGCACTCTATACCCTACCACGTCTGGCATGAGAAACCAGTGCAAGGAACCACCAGAAAGTTTTTAGGGTCGATGACTTATTTGTTGAAGTAGCCAAACTTTTAATACGACATAAGCCAGACGTCGCGCTCATCAGTTGGTCATATCTGAGATCGAAACATTTTGGAGAACAACTTTAACATACCTAAAACTCAAGGACTGAGAAAGCAGCCGGGTACTTTATTTCCATGACATTTTTTTTTTCTCTCCTGGCATTTACTCTATCTGCATCAATGTTAAGGCATTTTTCTGTTAGTTAGAGGTTGTCCTCTTTTAAATGCAGAAGCATCTCCACATTGGCCTAACATGAAGCTGGCTAGAGAGTAAGCTGAAGATTTAATGGTGCAGGTTACTTTGAAGTATCACGTGATTATCGAGAAATCTTCTGTTGTACCAGAGTTTGTCACAACGGAGTTATGCCCAACTGTTTTGGAGACAACAATTGAACTTAAGAATGTAATGAGAAGCCAGAAAAAAATAAGGTGAAGAAAGCAATGATTTATTTCTGGATGGCGAAGAAAGTGCCTAATCTCCTAAAATTATTTAACTTTACCGATCTACGTCTGTACCTCTAGATCATTAGCCCACTTCAGTTAAACTAACAGAGGAATTTTGTCAGGCAACTTTTCTCAGGAAACAAAAAAGGCCAGATTGATTACCTCTCAGGCTTACGACGAACCGCTAAGAATTTTTTTTTCTCTCTCTTATTTTCGTTAACTGCATTACTTAGTACGTGATGGAACATGGACAAAAGATCAAATATGGATGACGCAATTCGGATTCAAAAAGATGCCGTAAGATATGGTGGAAAACTGATGCTGCTCATCTAAATAAACATGGACATTATAGTGTAAAATTGTACATTTTCTTATGCCCAAATTGAAGGGTAGGCAAAAATTTACACCAAAGGAGCGACTTCTGCTTACAAAACTGAAAGGGAAATAATCCTCGTCATCAGACTCAAAGGAGAAAGAAAAAAACTGCCTTTCTTCATTTATGGTGGCATCACTTAATACATGAGTATTCGTCTTTTAAAAGTATACTGTCTTGCTGTGAAAATATATTATGTCCTGTCCTGGCTATTTTACCCCTATTGCAACAGGAGATTGAAAATTCGAAGTTTTATAGAGAAGACTCATAGTGTATTGAAGTAGGTCATCGTATCCGAAGCTTTAGTAGCAAGATATGACATGAATACATATTGCAATTGGAAAATCACATTCACCTAAAGTAGTTTGCATCTTTCCAAGGGCTTTCTCAGTCTTAGCTTTTCACCTTAAGATTGGATCTCCTGGTTGTTAAGAGGACGAAACCGATCCTCCCATAGTTGTCAAAGTTAAGCAAGATGACTAGCTAGGTAACAAAGGCATTAAGCCACCAGAGGCATAAAATGAAAATTTGTCATCAGGAATGTTTTCAGAATGTAAGTTTTCTATGACCATGTCAAGCAAGAACCTTTTCACAAAGAGCTGTTAGCCCTCTCGTCGGATAATCGAAGCGGTACATTTCTTCGGATCTGCTTAGCAAATTCTGGAATGATGGCTGGCTTAAATAGGTTATCGGGACCCCGAAATGCTTCGGGGTTTCTCCAACATTGGCCGTGAGGAAACCTTTGGCACATTCAGAGGGGCTGAAGCACCTTTTCTCGCCACCACAACGGTTTGAATAAACAATTTCTTTGCTTGTAGAGAACTGGCAAATCTGATACCCATGATTTTGCACAATGACTAGGAAAACGCAAAGATTTCTGCATGTGCGACTTAAAAGGTGGTGAAGACAAAGAATTTTATGCTTCTTGAAGAAAGTTCTCTACTGGTAAAGGGCACATATAGAAGGGTTTGAAAACTAAATGCTCTCAAAATTTAATATATGGCAGCGATTGAGTGCAGGATGGGGTCTAGGGAGGGCTTGATATCGAGGAAATCACATGGTAATGTTTTTCTGACTGATCAAGAAACACAAGAGGCCGAAAATCTGTGTGGTGCCAGTAGTTGAGGTACATAGTGTCCTTCTTTCACAAGCCAAAGGAAAACCAGCTAAAGATTCGAAGGTGCAGATTGAGTAATCGATCTTGACGTAAATGTGAGGCCAACTGATACATGGGTCCGGAACATCTCTGATTTCTGACCATGTTTTTGCTCACTATTGCAGAGAACAGATATGCATAATGTAGGGTAAAGTGTGTCAGCCTAATATGGTGCCCACTATCTCCTGAATAACATACAAAGATTAGATACCGATGCGGATGGGAATTAACTTTTGTTATTCCAATGGCGTCACCGAATGGATATAAGTTACTTCAACCCATGGTAAATGTTAGTTTTTAGCAAGTGGGCTCTCCTCGATAGATGACTAATTGAAAGATTCTGGAAACGCTGTAAATATTTCGTGCCATGCTAAAGACTCCGAGGATAACCCCGCTCCATAGGAGTGGCGATACTTTCCATATGACGTATTTTTCACCAGTGTCCCTATTGAGCAGATCCATGCTACTCCATCGTGTCCCCTTGAAGGCTGTCAATAAGAGGCCTGCAATGTAAGTCAAGGGCAAATTGTCATGTTGGCTGGCAGTTTGTTGCATGACCTAGTGAATGAATGTCAATGGATCTGCGTGGAAGGATACCGAAAAATTACTCACCATTATACTGAATCGACAAGTTCACGAGCGTTGGGAACAAAATCCAGCTTCCTTAATGGACATTTTACTTCCTCATTAGGATCTTCTGTCTAGATTTTATTTTTGTCTCATGGACATCTGTCTCCCAGGATACAACAGCGAGCAATGAAGAAGCAAGCACAGTACCTCAAAGCTTCCGGCAAACCGAAAAAAAAAAAAAACACCCGAACACTATCAGAAGAAAGAGAAGGCGAGGTTACCCAATGACTCTTGACCTAAATTGGATGGCAAATTCGAATGGAGTGACTTCTCACTTATGCAGTCCAGATGACTGAAGAGCAAATTTTCCACTGATCTCTTTTGAATGGGTACATTTAGTATAACGTTGCTACAGAAATGCGTCAAAGGACTGTACATGGGATTGGCATCTCATATTAGACAAAATTGTTTTTGCCTTGTTTAACTCCTCTCACGATCGACTCAACCGCGAAGTGAGGGCAATGAATGTGTCTTCTGTGCAAGGAATTGTGATACCGCCCATAGGATGATCGAAGCCAAATTCTTCCTCGGCCTTGCGGAGCAATTCCTGAAACGAAGGCTGATTCAAGAATGATACCGGCACTATGTATCTCTTCTTCTGTCTTTCTCCAACATAAACTGCAAGGTAGCCTTTTGGGACCAAGACTGCTTCTCTGCTGATGAGAAGAGATCGCCGGAGAATCTGCTTGGCATGCATTATAGTTGACAAGTGAATGGCCATATTCCCCCCTCTCAAGAGAAAATAAAGCTGGCAATTCTTTGATGAAGGAAAAAAAAAAAGGTTTTTTCTAGCTGAGAGATCTCAAGGGCTTTGGCAATGACTGTAGAAGACGAAATGCATCTATATATAACATCTGGGAATGCTAGAATGAGTGGTGTGGGAGGCATTTGGTCTCCGGTTTGAGCAAGAAAACATTTTCACCTGACGGTTCACATGGTCCACCAGTCTTCCTGCTCATCATCAGAAACTCTGGTATTGATTGAGACTTCCATTTTTTTTGTTAGAGTGCACTCTATGTCCTACCCCATCCGGCATATGAAACCTGTGCAAGGGACCACCAGAAATACAAGAAGGGTGGACACATAAAGGAAGAAGAAAAGAACTTGCAATTTATGGAGAGTCATCTCTGAAACGGAAATAAGGAATTGTTAAAATTTTCAGAATTAGCTCTACTCAGAGCTCTGATTGCTTGGTCAGTGGCCAGTGCCTCCAAATCGTTGACTTATTTGTTGAAGAAGCCACATTTACCAGGACATAAACTCGAGGTCTCCGACCAAAAGAAAAAAAAAAAAAAAAAAACTGAGGTCGCATGCATGAATTGGGCTTATCTGAGGTTGAAACATTTGTGAAACAATTTTAACTAACGCTTAGAACTCAAAGACCGGTAAACAGTTTGGTATTTCGTAACGTTTCTTCTTTTCTTTTCATACTCTTTTTGTATCAATGTTTTGGCATTTGTCTGTGACTTAGATGTTGTCCTCTTCTATATGCAGAAGCAGATCCACATTGGCCTAAAATGAAGCTGGCTGGAGGGTAAGTTGAAGCCTAAATGGTGCAGGTTACTTGAAGTATCACATGATTGTCGAGAAATCATCCATTGGACCAGAATTTGGCACAACAGAATTCTGCCCAACTGTGCGGAGACAATAATTACACTTCGAAATATGACGGAATAGCCAGGAAAAAAGGGTAAGTACATCGCAAGTGCCATAACTTTTGTACGGCGTTCACTTGAGTGCCATAACTTTTTTTAGCTCACTTGAGTGCCACATGGAGGAAAATCGGGTCACTTGAG